>CALNHX010002531.1:0-175878 GCA_940337035.1 Agriotes lineatus | reverse complement strand
TGTTATTGACAAAACACTGTCTACAGATTTGAATTGCAGGAAATCAACCAGGTACAAAAACATAACTTATAATCTAATTTTAACAAATTTTATCAGTTAATTACAATCTCTTATGTACTAAAATTATTGTCTTTTGAAATTGTTCATTTCTCAATGTTTTTTAATGTGCCACTCACTTGATTTTTATAACACTTAAATGCCCATTGTTTACCACTGCACTGACTAGGTTTTTAATCCACCAACATTGTCTAATTTCTTGCTTATTTGAATTCCATCTAATTTCTTGCTATTTCAATCTCTTCAAATCCCCAAGTCTTGTATTTTCATGTCATAAATGACTTGCCTGGCATTTCTATGTTCTTTGCCTTATTCTTCTAGTCATTCTTGTTCTCACCTTTTATTTAAAAATGTTCATTTGCTACCCATTCTGTAATGACTTTACTTTCTACGCTTCCATTTTTAAGCTGTGTCTAACTTGAACTTTTTGTGTCAGTTCTTAATTAATTTAGATTCGGTTTTTTTGTTTGTGCAAATCTATTATATTACGATTAAAATTATATTGCTAAACCCAATACACGGAATTTGAGCTTCCATATTTCTGTGCCTATTCAATTACAATCAATTTCATTTGCGAATTATACCAATGTTATTATGATTTGGCAATTTATGTGAATTTTCTCAGATGCTTGCATTATTACAACTCTGTGCTTTAATGATTTAATTTGCTATTTGCTTGCACTGCAATCAGAGCCGATTTGAGGGCTAAATACCATCGCAATATATTTATTTTACATTGAGATTTAAAAAAAACTGTTTTTATGCGAGTAGATATTTGGAGCCTATGATTCCAGTTGTTACGATTACATTTCCGGATCAACTTCTGATGTATTCTAATATTGATTTCCATAACCACGATCTGGGGTAATACTGTAAAAAATAATTAATTGCAAACCGGGCTTGGTGGGGTTTATCAGGCAGAATCTTTGAACTGGGATATATTGAGATGGTTTTAAGCTCACAATTTGGCTCTGTATGCAGTGAGAAATATTGAACAAAGTCAATTAAAGCACAGAGTTAAAATATTTTATTTAATTGCAATTTAAAACAGTAATTGAAGTTATTAATTGCATTGGTAATGAGATGCAAGAAGCATTAATTAGATGGATAAAGGCAAACATAAGCAAGGCAGATTTCAGAGGGATTGAATTTGAGTTTTGAGTCAAAGAAAGATTTATAATATAAGTAATATGATAGGTTTAAGCATATTTGTAGCCAGACCAAATGAAATTAAATAACACAAAAGGTTGGTTATGTGCATACTGAATGAGCGTAGTTACTAATAAAAGCACGAGCCAGTGAAAAGCAAGCAAGCTGAAAGGTAAATGAAATCAAAGCAAGAGAAAATGAAATTGCAAAGAGCAATAAGAACAATTTTTAGATTTAAGCAATTTTTAGATTTAAGAAAAATGTTATCAAATTTTATTCCGTTTGTGTATTAGTAATTAAAACTAATTTTCTATAAACAATACCAGATCGCTGTTACATAGCAACGCGATGCTGTTTTGTTAAAAAGAATAACAGTTGCTGTAAATTAACAAGCTTGGGGCAAAATTGTGCTCTCTTAAAAAAATATGCAGTGAGTGGCTGTCTTTACTTTTTATGGGATAAACTCAACAATTTAATTAGGGCAAATCACAATGCTCAGGGTATTTTTATTGTGTTTAAACTTTGCCTGTCAGTATTTTAGGCTTATTAAAATGAAATGTATTTATTACTTTTCAAATAAAATGGTTAATTGCCCCTTTTTATATTTTATTGAACTGCAATAATAATTTAGGCTAACTCCAGCAAAACACAAAAACTCCTCTCAGTTGGGTTCAGATCTGAGATTTTGAAATTATATTTAGAAAATTTGATTCAAAGTAGCTCACATGCGCGATTCTAGCAAATTCGATCTACACGATCCAATTATTCATAACCTCACAACTTGACACTGAACGTCGTTTGTGCAACAGCGTTTATTTGAATATTTAACAGTGAAATTCTGTAAGGAAACGTCAGGTAAATTAGCGCAAAACTCCTGCCTAGCAACAACTAATTCGATTTTGTTTCAGGGATGACGTCAAACGACGCTCGCAATTCATTTGTCTTACTTCCTGTGATGGCTTGGAATTCTTGCAAAATCGCAGATTCTACTGACGCCATGTAAATTCATAAGATTGAGGAGTATATGGACGCTTGGAAACACGTTGAGTCTCGTCCACAAGGTCGAATCTTAGAGTTCACTAGCTTTCCGGAACCCAAACACTCAAATAAATTGCCAGATCCTACCTTGTAACTTCTCTTCGAAGCTGGTCGCAGGGTGACGCCGATGGCTTTATTATCTTGGAGTCGCTTCCTTGGCAGTAAATCTTGTTCAGGATGCTCGTGCAGATCCCTACCTCCTGTTGTAGTGGAAACCCTTGGCTTCTGCAGCTCAACTGGGTTGGTATCGACGTTCGGAAACTCCAGGTGCCGGACCGCAGCTCACAGCCGAAGATTGTTTGGAAAATTATATAATTTTTCTCGGGGAACTTGCTGCAAACAGTACCACAGCTACCTGATAACTTGTATAGCAAAATGGAACACTTTTTGTATTGGTAAATACCTTTTTATTATCTTAAACCATTAATTTTAAGGGAGCACAATTTTACCCCAAGCTTGTTAATTTACAGCAATTGTTATTTTTTTTTACAAAACAGCATCGCGTTGCTAGATAACAGCGATCTGGTATTGGTTTTAGGAATAGTTTTAATTACAAATACACAAATGGAATAACATTTGATAACATTTTTCTTAAATCTAAAAATTGCTTAAATCTAAAAATTGTCTTTCTTTCTTATCTCTAAAAATTGTTCTTATTCGTCACACACAACGTTTTTATAATCACTACTCTGCTATAACACTTATTTTTACAATGCACTGGACTTGAGTTCAATTTTACACACGTCACTGTTTCTTCTTCAATTCAGTTTCCCTCGTTCTCTATTGCTCTTTGCAATTTCTATTTTCTCTTGCTTCGATTTCATTTACCTGTCAGCTTGCTTGCTTTTCACTGGCCCGTACTTTTATTAATAACTCTACGCTCATTCAGTATACACATAACCAACCTTTTGTGTTATTTAATTTCATTTGGTCTGGCTACAAATATGTTCAAACCTGTCATATGACTTATATTATAAATCTTTCTTTGACTCCAAACTCTAATTCAAACCCTCTGAAATTCAGCCTTGCTTATGCTTGCCTTTATCCATCTAATTAATGCTTCTTGCATCTCATTACCAATGCATTTAATAACTTCAATTACTGTTTTAAATTGAAATAAAATAATAGTTATTTATTATACAAGCGCTTAAAATGAATGTTTAATGAGCTGTCAGTTTAATAGCCCGAGCGACGAAGGACTGAGCGCATTAATGACTGCGAATCAAACATTCATTTTAAATGAGAGTGTAATACAACATTTTATTCAATTTTGCCATATAAACCCTCCAATTTTGAAAATAAAATTACGGAATTGTCATCAAATACATTTGCGAATTTTATTATTATCATGACTCCTGTGGCGCGACCATGGCAACAACGAGGTTTTTTATAAACAAATTGAAAAACAACTATTCTACCGTGCGTCGAAGTGTTTTCTGCAAAAATAAATGGATAATTTGTGCAAAGAAATGAATTATGACGTTTTTTTCTGATCCGGAAGAGGCTTTGGATGATGACGATGCTATAATGGAACAAATGCTTCCTCGAAAATCGAAGGGTTTGTACAAGAAAGTGTACCAGAAATGTTGCGACTGGCGAATGAAGAAAAAAGCAGATGGAGTGACGGAAAGGGTGATACTAAATTATATTTCGGAGCAATCTAAGACAATCAAACCATCGTCGGTATGGAGTTATTGCTCTATGCTAAAAGCCTGCCTGACGGCATTTGAGAATATTGACATTGGAAGGTGAGTGGGAATATTGTGTATAGAATCGACATAATACCTGCTTATCTATTTTTAATCTAGGTTTCCAAAAGTGAAAACCCTTCTAAAGCAAAACGCGACGAAATTTTGAGGTTCATTCGTACTTCACCGGACGAGAAGTATTTATTTGCAAATGTTAGCAGTATTGATCTCTTGTTTTCCTTGTAATTGTAAAATTACATTGCAGACTATACTTATTATGGGTATTGCTGGCGGTTGTCGCATTAGAGAACTGGTCAAAATGAATTATCGGAATGGAAAATGCACGGTTCAACCCGTCGGAGAAAACAACATTCGAAAAATCCCTAGTGTTATTGCGACGTTTCTGGGTATTTCAGAACCGGAATTATTTACTGGCCATACCTTCCGGCCTACCTCCGCTTCACTTCTGGTGGATGGTGGCGCGGACCTCTTGGAGCTTAAGAGACATGGTGGGTGGTCCTCGAGTACGGTTGTTGAGAATTATATCGTGGATTCCTTCGAAAAGAAGATCCAAACCTGCGAAAAGATTTTCGGAGCAAGCTCTACATCAATCCTGCCCCCTGCTAAATCAAATATGGAATCGAAATCATCTGCATCTAGTGCAAGTAGTACCAGCACGACTGCCGAAAGAAGCTTTATTTTAACCCTGTCTACTGTTAACCGAACTATTGAACCTAAATCATGTGTTGCCCCTAGTGCAAGTCCAGTTTCAACACCCAGCTATAGAAGTGTGAACTTTGAATGCGGGAGCGTACAAAACTGCAATATTTTTATTGTTTCTCAAACACCGATAGAAGATATACATAACCTAATGCGATAATAATTTTGATTGTAATTTTATGCAATTTGTAAAAAATATTGTATCTAACAATGTTAAAATAGCGGATTAAAATTTTAATCCACTGCTTATAAAATTTTAAAGCGCTGCTTCAATAAACAACTGCTTTAATGGTGTGATTTGACTTAAATAAACGAGTGTTTATAAGGCAAAATTGTATAAAATGTTTTAACTCTGTGCTTTAATTGACTTTGTTTAAAATTTCTCACTGCATACCGAGCCAAATTGTGATCTTAAAACCATCTCAATATATTAGGCAGTTTGATTAACAGGTATTAAAGGAAAATAATATCATCCCAGGTGCACTGCGACTCCGAGGTTCGGCTTATCAGGTAGGATCTTTGGACTGGCAGGTGCTGCAGTCAGTTCTACTTCTCATTCAGAACTTATTTTACGCGAGCTCGTTTCGCAGGATAAAGCAACTCACGTGGCCACCTTGAGGGCCCGCTACGTTAGATGCTGGTGCCCTCGGGTTCTGCACTGGCGGTGGCTCACTTAGGAGGAATAAGCGATATTGGCGGCGGCTTGTGAGGCCTTAAGCCCTATAGGGCTGAAAGCTGCTCGACTCAAGTACCCTCAGCTTCCCGGACATCGTTTTCTTATACCCGTTCGAGACCTCCTTCTACTTTCCTCAGCTAGGGGCACCTAAGCGAGGCCAACTGTAGAACAACAGAAGTGTTACAGGAGAGTGGGGTTATGCGAGCTCGCTCCACTTAGATCACCTAGTGGACAAAACAGTATTTCTGTTTAGCACATTTTCGTACAATTTGTGTGCTTCAGTATGGTAAATAGTTTAGGAACATCATGTTTCGTTACCTAACACCTATTTCGATTTGGAATTTTGGAGGTTTACCTTTGATGTAAAATTGTTGTATATGTGTGTATACGTAGAGCATATCTATAATCTGTGCAAGAATGACCTAGAGCTGCTAATATAGCTTCCATTTAGATTGCGTTTAAAACTATTTGAAATCACAGACACTAGTATCAGAGCTCTGTTGTGCATTGTCGGTAATTATTTTAAGGCGAGTTGTATATCTTAATCGCAAACCTGCTTACCCTCTCATCTGGTAAAAGTTTTGTCTTTAATCTCTTGTTGTATGGTAGTAATCTTTTTTATGCATCAAATTGGTTCAATTTTATTCTCGTTCATTGCTACAGAGCTATTACGCAGACAGAGGATAAACATATCTATTATCTAAACAAGAAATAATATTTTCTACAACACTATACCGTAAAAACTTAATACATAGTTACAGAAAAAACAAGTTAATATTTCAACGATTGCGCAAATGAAACCTTTTTCATCTTGCAACTAATAAGAGGGAGCCTGGCGACTAAAGGATTCTTGAACTTAGATAACGAAGTGAATCAAAAATCAATAAATTTGAACCATCTTAGACTTTTTTAAATGCGACTTTTTTAACCCATTTGTACTGCATAATTAATTTATGCATATTCGATAAGAGAATTCCAATAACATGATAAATGAGGATCGATTAACGTCTTATTTAATGTATTATACTCGTACTTAATTTGTTTTTACAGTTGATACTATATCTAGCTATAAATAGATTTTTGTTTATTTCAAACTTCTGGCGTTGTATTTTCAAGGTCTGCTACTGCAATTGGATTATGATAAAGGTTTACTTACCATTCTGGAATATGCTATTCTTAAAGCCTTTTTAATTAAAAAAGTGTTATGTAAAACTATGCAAGTATTAGTTTTTTTCTTTCAAAATAAAGGAAAGCA
This sequence comes from Agriotes lineatus, assembly GCA_940337035.1. Taxonomy (NCBI): domain Eukaryota; kingdom Metazoa; phylum Arthropoda; class Insecta; order Coleoptera; family Elateridae; genus Agriotes; species Agriotes lineatus. Next base: position 169,295 of record CALNHX010002531.1, on the reverse strand, counting down.
CCAGTCTTCCATATCCATTTTATCTATCGGCCGTTATTTCGCACCCCAACCAAACATAATCTTCCTTGTACACCTTTTTGGAGGAAGGTGAGTCTCAATCGGAACGAAGTGTTAAAAATTTGATAATGACACACTGCTTCAATTAAATGACGGAACACGGCCCCGTTCAAAGAGTCATTATTAACACAAGGAATAAGTACCTTAAACTCACTTGACACTTTTCCACTTAACGCATGTAGCTGTCCAATTAAGGTATAAACATACATACATAATTAGATACATAATCTGTAACCCCTTACACCGTTTACACAGTGTCGGGGAAACAAAAATGCAAATTTTGAGACGTTTCTTGTCAGCCCAGTCTCGTGTTTGCCTATTTTCGGTGCATTGTTCTATTCTTTTTCTCTATCAATCTTGTTTCTGCTGCTTTTCTTATTTCATTCTACCTGAAGTTTTTAGATCCTCCTCTTGTTTTCTTTCATGTTTTCCTTATTTTATATACTCTTCTAGGTAATATTTAGCTTGCAAGTAACTCAATTGTCCTTGTTTTCCATATTCTATTCATTTAATTTTTAATATGTTCAATTTTTTGCACGTGTTTCCTTCACTTTCAATACATCTTATCATACTGTTTGTAACGGGCTTGGACTGCTTGAGTGTGTTTAAAATAGCATATCAATATGCCGACGATTTGTGCGTATATGATCTTTGGTATTTGCTGTTAGGTGTTAAGTGCGCCATTCTAATTTTCAAACGCGCGCTAATGTGTTTTGCGTTTTTCGTGCGTTTATATGCGGGCGCCTTGTAACGAAGGATTAAAGAGTCGGCTTTTACATGTTGGCGAAAGTTATATTTGGTATTTTTCCGGCTGGTAAATATCGGCCTAGGTTGACTAACTCGTCGGGAAGGGTCGGGGTTCTAGCAAAGCTGCAAAAAAACTAGGAATGAGGGCGTCAGGTCCTCGAGGTAGACAAATCCTTGGATCGGACCTATCCAAGGTAAGAGATATTCCAGATAAACCAACATAATAGCATATCCAATAACTAGTAACAATATTTATTTCTGCTCTGGTTCTATAGTGCTCACATCAAACTCATACAAGACACATACCAACAATAAACATATACATATAAAACAAATCAACAACCAATATAAATATATCACAGCAAATATAAAATATCACAAATAAATATAATAAGTTGACCTATAAAACAAAAAATAGTGCAACGTAATTCAAGACTAGCCAGAAGGGCGTTAGAAGCTTAGTAACCACATAGTTAAGCGTCCCAAACCATGATTCAAATAAACAAACGCAGAAACAAGTCTGATTATAAATAGAACGGCGGCCACTGTGAGACGGAGATCGACATCTAAGATCAAAACTAAAAAGCTCTAAATATTTACATATACTCCGTTAAGCGGCGTGCAAACCAAAAGGGTGCGAATAGCGCAAGTATAAGTTCAACCCCGAGAGTTGGCTTGACCTATAGGAAATTCATAAGGCGTTCTGAGAAGCTCCAAGTCATTACTTGCGGTCATTCTAAACCTTAAACACAGCTTACACACAACTAGAATTTTCTCTTGGCGGGAACGGTTTGCGTCGATCCCCTCGCGCAGGCTTTATGCTCCGCCCTTAGAGGAAAATATATCTTTGTCGTGCAGTCGGGAGATCGGTATTACTTATTGTACGTTTAGCCGTTATAGCCATGCGTATAATTTTGTGTGTTTCCTTTGTGATTCTTTTGAACGTTGTGTTTTATTTTTGTTTTTTAGTACTTTTAGTACTCTAGTAAAATAAGTGACAAAAAACCATCAGGACATCATCATGTTTGTGCAGTGCGAAACTGTTTTATTAGAGGTTATAACTCGAAGAAGAAATTCTATCGTTTGTCAAAGGATGCTAACCGGTAAGTACTTACATCATATTTTTTTGCATATTTTGGTAAAAAGTAAATTTTCGATTATTCCGTATGTTGTCGTAAAATATTTTAGGAATATGTAAGATAAATTGCAATAATGGTCAAAGCGAACTAAAATAAAACCAAGTAGTACGTTTAAGAATACATTTTATTGAACGGTCAATCGATCTTAACTAACTTCCAACACCCAAAATATCACCCAGCTTTCGAAATAAGTACATGCCTCTTCTAAAAATAGATTCACTTCAAGTGGTTTTACTCGTTACCGGAAAGATGCCTTTATATATAGATTCAAAAAATATAATAATCCAATAAACTTTAAAATTACCTACTACAGTACTGTCAGGCAGAAATTAGACATTTTACTTCAATAAATAATCGTTTTAATCCGGTTCTGACTTTTCCCCTCTGTGCAACAGAGAAAGCAACGCTTCTGCCTCGCCTGTTCGCAGCCGCGACATTATAGGTGTCGCCTAGAGTGTTCTAGATGTGTGTGTGTAAGCTGTGCCCTACAATTGACTCTGAATTTAGAAACGGGCAGCTAATTAAACACAGTAATAATCCCGTAGGCGGTAGCATAGCCACGGCACACAAATTTTAACAGCTAAAGTCAGACTTAAATTGATGTCAACGCACTAGGCTGTTACGCGTGAAAAACACATGAACAAAAGTGATTACTAAAGCAGCCGCAACTTAAATTAAAGCAATCTAAACGTGGCCGCAAAAAACCGGGTAAGTATACCGAATAATCTAACTACGCAAGCAGGCATAAATCGTAATACACAAAATACTGTTATAGCAATTCTAAAAAGGTCATACCTATAAACTCAGATTAATCAAACAATACATAACTAAAGCACTACAAAAACCTCTCAGGTACACACGGCACGTGGTACAGAGCTGTTTGACGTGGCAAACAGGCAGTTCGCTGGCCATGGAGACGGCCTCGCAACGGGCTGCAGAAGAGAATGCAGCGTTCGCAGGGGAATGGCAGCAAACACCAGCCACAGGAATGGGCAGCACCGCATGTCCCAGGCAGAACAAATCACCTCAATACGAAAAACCTTCCAGGTAAAAATAAGTTTCCAGGGTAGTAAAAGAAGGCTTGAGATGTAAAGTAGCCAAATCCGTCAACGACGTAGCGAATGCCGGTAATATAACCTCAATTACCGCAACATTCCAAGGGGGTTACGATGCCTCTCAGATCCTTCGAAATGAAGTTGGCTTCCAAATCCGAAGAGACAAGGCCCCCATAAGGAGCGATCCAACTTACACAAAACAGGACTGGCAAGGAAATGGCCGAAAAATTTGCAAAAACAGTCTTATTCAACTTATCAAGAGTTCGAAAATTTGAAAGTGGACCATCAGCAAACTGAGGAATGTAAAGTGTGGTTTAAGCTGATAAGCGTAGAACTGTACCTTGTTCCAAAAATTTAGAATGATGTTAATAGGGTGGCCTAACAATTTAGAGAAAATATACTGTATATTTAGGAAATAAATGTTAATTGCAAATCTAATTACTAATTCAAATATTGCACGCAAAACGACAAAATGAGCGTAACAGCTTACCGTGTAAAGGGGCCCGAAACGATAGGCCTTGCGGAAAGCGCTGTGTGCGCTGGGTCGTGGGCCCAAAAGTGAAGGCGAGTCGAACTCGTTTCAAAACTGGACACTGCGCTAGCCACAAGTGACAGTGTTTCACGAAGAAGAAGCGGTACAATAGTGACCTGTACAGATGAGCGAAGATTCTGCAGACAGTGCAGTTTGAGCGATTTGGAGCCAATAAGTTAACAAAGGAAGCGCAACGTCTTCGAGTGATGCAATAGTGAAAACATCCCCTTAGAGCTGCTAAAGCCCAAGTATTCTGCAACTGACATTCGTTAGTAATCGATGCAGGTGGTTGATTTTACACTGTAATTAGTGATATAAGAGTCGCAATCGAGGCAGCATCAGGTGGCTCTGTGTGCGCTCTGTGCCTGAGCATACGCGCAGTGGGTTAGATGTAGAAAAGCAGTTTTTGAAGCAGCTATCTAGGAGTAATTTAATGATATGGTTCCGTGCGCACTTCGCTTGAACAGTTGTTGTTGGTGTAAATACATAACCACAAAATTGTAGAAAAACAACAGCTGAAATACCTAGGGGCGATAATGGACCAATCCGGAAAGATAGATACATAGTTAGAGAAATAGCACAAAGGATAAATAAGGTAGCAATTTTGTACAGAATATTATACGACCCGTTTTTCAGTAAGAAAGAAGTAACCAAGAAGATGAAGACCAGAATCTACGAATCTGTACTAGTACTTAAGAAAAAGATAGAAGCTTGTGAGATGAGAGTGTTTACAAAGATGGAGGGCGTCACACGAGTGGACAAGATGAGGAGCGAAATCATTAAAAACAGATTAAATGTGAAAAGTGTACTAGACAAAATCGAGACTCAACAACTGAGATGGTTTGGACATGTAGTGAGAATTAGTGACGAGAGAGTGGTGAATGTGATATGGGAGATGGGGACAGGAAAAAAATAGAATAGAAGGACGACCGAGAAAAAACTGGAATAATACGATCTCCGATGCATTAAAGTAAAAGAGATTCGATTGAAACCAAGCTAGAATAGACGCAAAAGACCGGAAAATATGGAGAAGGACCATTGCCTCGACATCACAGGTAGATGAGGATCGGGATAAGAAAGTAAGTACGCAAGAGAAGATCCAGGGAAAACGTAGTATGCATAGAATTCCATGGTTATGTAACCTAAGAGAGTGGTCAACTGCAATTTTAGTTAACTATTCCGAGCAGCTGTGTCCAAAATAAAAATTGCTTGATGATTATCAAATTTCGCAGCGGAGATTGCACATAAGACAGAAGGCCCTCTTTCTTATTTCTATCCATCTTTTCTGCGTATCCCTATATCTTTTGGTATTGAGTGCTTATATTTGTTCCCGACTGTCAATGTGTCTTCTAGGGTTGTTTCTATGGTAGCTCTGGCGTATATTACCATTTTTGTAACTAGGTGCTACTACTGAAAGGTTTCCTTTTGCTGTTCTGCTGTTGATTACATCTAGTAATCACATTTTTCCAAATGTTTGCGTGTTTTATCATTTCTGGGGTGCTGGTTTTACGTGTCATTTTGTTCTCTGCTTTAACTGTTTCAATGTCTCAAAAACCAGCTTTTGTTAGGCGTTAAAAGAAATCTTTGCTACCAAGATCCCTAGGTGTTGTCTTTTTGCTTCTTCTAATTTTCCTTTGTTTTTTACTGCTATCTTTTTTACGTAATACTTTTGTTGATTAATAATGATAGTAATAATAATAGACTTTATTGCAAAAAAAACATTCCGATATAAGAATTTAAAAAAAATAATGTGGCAACGGCGGAGTTCAGATGCAATAAATTACATCTGCTCTTACACTCAACCGACGAAAGTTACGTAAGAAAAAATAATTTAATGGCAAAGTTTAAATTGAAAATTACTAACTAAATCGAATATATTTGTCTGAAAGTGAATCCGCGACATACCCGCCAATATTATGCACTAATATTAAATTAATCAAACATTAAAATGAGCAAAAAAATCATCCTTTATTGTCATTCGAGCACTATCTTGACGGTGAAACAGATAAAATGTCACGCATCGTTTAAAGGAAGCAATAGAAATATTTACAAGATGGCAAGGAATTATAATTTTTAGCAAAACTATATGAAAAACAACGTTAAAAAAATACAGATCTGTGGGGTGGGATGATTAATAGCCCTTTATTCCGGATGTTGATATTATGAGTATCAGTTCTAAATGTGAATTTCACTGTAGTGTCTTCTTTAATTCTTCTGTCTAACAAAGTGTTGTGTTTACCATTTTATATCAGAATTTTGTCGAATCATATGTCTCTTAATTTTTTTTTGTATTTTTTACTTAATATTTTTCTCACATTTCTGGGTTTTTGGTCTATCGCTAGTCAATCTTCATTTATTGCGATGATTTCGGGGGCTTTCACTGCCATTGTAATTATGCAACGAACAACTTACTAGGATTGGATAGAATAGTTCTCCAGTCTCAATAATGACATGCGCCAATCCCGGAAGTCATTCGTTATATTCATCTATTGCTGTTCTTTTTCTCTTCTTTTCTGATTCTTTACCCTGCATTAACAAATCTCGTTTTGCTTGATAAAGGTAGTCTATAATAGATTTTCCCTCATATTCTATTCGTCTCATGTGGAATGGTAAAGGTTATTATATTACATTTTCTATTTCTACATCCACTTTCTTCACTTTGTCCTGCTAGGTGTTCTTCTAGGTTGTCGTTTGCATTTTCCATTTTATTTTAATTACCATTGCATACTGTTCGTTATTTGCCAATGCCAATATTTTTTATTTTTCATTTGATGTTCCCCAATATGCTGTACCTAGCTTTTGTTGTGTTTAATATAAGTATCGAAGAGAAAATTGAATAGTGTTGCTGTTCTTCGAAATTATAAGAGAATATGTTTAAAAATATCGCCCCTAAATAATTTTTACGTGAACGCCTTCTCAATAGTTCTTTCCATAAGCAAAAGAGGCAAGGGCATCATAAAAATTCAGTTCTATTTGGCAGTAAAATCGAAATGGATTAATCGAATTTAGTACAAATCTCGACTTACGATTCGAAATTTACAATTAATTTAAAAAAATCCTCTCACTGAGAGGCAAACAATTCATAAATCGATACTAATCGAATCCAGTAGCAGCGGAATCGAAATTGATTAATCGAATCGAATCAAATTTAGCACAAATTCAATCCACTGACGAATTGATTCGATTCGAGTCATTATTGGAAAAAAATCGAGCACAATCGCTGCTGTCCTAAATCTATTTTGGATTCTTCAAGACCGAATTGCCCAAGCCTAATCTTAACTCTCTATCTAATCTTTGAAGCATCTATTATAGACCCTCATACTGTGTTGTAAATCTTGTTCTGTTATTACTAATATCGCCATAAATTGTTCTTTTTATGCTTTTAATTTTCTAGTTTCCCATTGCATATGCTTTTATTTCGTGCTTGCATTCTTTTACTACTCTAATATTATAGAAGTTTCTCGTTTAGCCTTTATATACGGTAGTTTATGCACTTTTTTATAGAATAATTTTGGCGCCAATTCCCTCTTTCTTAAGTATTCTTACACATCTTCTCTTCGTATTTTATCAAATTGTTTGGATCTTGAGTGGTTGTATTTGTTCTCAAGCTGCACTATGTGTCTTTTGGGGCTACCTCTATGTTGGCCCAATGTCTGGCTTATATTATCCTTTTTGGAGGATTCTATTGTTCTGTTGACTACATTCTGCACTTTGTAGCATTTTCGCAGTGATGATGTGCTACGTTTTTCTTTCGCCCTAATTGTTTGAATTTTCAAATGATAATATTTTTGTTTGCATTATATGTAAGAGATTAATCTTTATGCTATGTGTTTGTACTTCTAGTTTTTCATTTTCAGTAAAATACTGTTCTATTTACATAATTCTCGGTTTTTCTGGTTTGTCAATATTTCTTCTATTTAGTTTCTTCTCCTTTAATTCTCCTGTGTAATAAGCTGAATTTTTATTATTTTGTTTCCGATTTTCCTTCAATCACAGCTCGCTCAAAATACTTTTATTAAGTTGGTATTATGTTTAATTTTCAGAACTACCAATTTCTCTCTTTTGTATTTTACTATCTAATGTTTTTAAATATTTTCCCCTTATTTCGGGTATTGCTAGTCTATTAACGTATGTCCCAAAAGTTTTCGGAAAATTTTCAAAATAGACCTACAGTAAATCCCGTCCCATACATTTGTCGTTAGAAACAAATTGTATCAAATTGATTGACGTTTAATAAATAACATGTCAGTTTTGTAATAAACACAGTTATAAGGTTATGTTGTTGACATGCAAAATAAATAAAAATTATACAAAATGTTTAACCATTCCTTTTTTTCCGCAAACTTTTGGGACATATGTTACTAATCTATCTTCATTTATTGTTTTGCTTTGTTTGTCTTTGTATTTAATATTGCTTTCCTCTACATTGTTAGTAGGTAACGATCACTGATTTTCCCCTACACTGCCTTCTTCCCATGTGTACTTGTAGTTGATATTTGTTACTACCAACCTCTTTGCTACTCTCAGATCCATATTTTCTGTGTGTTTGTGCTCCTTCACTTTGGTTTCGTAGCTATTTTCCTGTTTTTTCCTACTTGAATTTCACATTACAACGACATAGTGCCTTTTGCGTCTATTCTTCTTGTAAGTACATAGTTTTCTCTTTGCTTTTTTTAGCATCTTTGTTTTGACCACACATCTGCTGCCGTTGTACACTATTCCTTATCTTGTCTTAAGTTGTACACCTGATGCAATGATGGCTCTTGGATAATTTTGATGGTAAAATCCATTTTCTACTCCTTCACAAACACAAATTCCGATATCTCGAGATTTAAACATGTCGTATATGAACTGGTAAAAGTTAGCATAGTGAAAAACTTTACTCAACTTTCAGGCTAATACAAGATGAGGAAATGAAAGAGTCGAATACCTCTCTTTAATTTTTCGTTTAAATATATAATATTCGGATTAAAACTGACTTTCTATTGTTTGAAATATATAGTGTTATGTAATGTTAGACAATCGCCAAGTCAATGTACTATTAGACAAACACCCCAATAGGGGCATTTTAAAAATGCAAAACTTGCATGTCAGTATCTTAGGCTAACTAAATGAAACGTATTTATTACTCTCCAATAAATGGTTAATTGCCCCGCCCCGTTCTATATTTTATCAAATTGCAATAATCCTGTAGGCTTGCTCCGACAAACCACAAGACTGATATCTCAGGTTAGGTTCAAATTTGAATCCTATATTAAAATAATTCTATAGAATATTTAACTCAGAGTAGCTCAAATACTCAAAATTTCAGTACAAATGCTCTACTCACTTCAATAATTTATAACCTCACAAAATTGACTTACACCACAAAAGGTTCGCGGGTGCATACAGCATTTTATTTTGATATTCAAAAGCGAAATTTGCAAGGAAACCACAGGTAAACTGAATCGAATCTCCTACCTAGCAACATTTAACTTGATTTTGTTTTAGGTTATGACGTAAAAACGATGCGCTACGATATTTTGTCTTGGCTTCTTGCGAAAACTGCAAATCCTGGCAATAATTTCTAGTGACGCCACGGGATTTTCTGGAACTTGGACGTATCTGGATGCCCGGAAACACGATGAATCTCTTCAGCAAGGTGTGTTCTCAAAGTCCACTGGCTTTCCGGACTCCAACTACATAAAAACCTGCCAAATCGTACTTTTTAAAATATCGCCGACCTCGCGTCTGGAGCAGCTGCGAGTGACGCCAACGCCCTTATTTGCTGGAACTCGCTTCCTTGGCACCAAATCTTCTTCTAGAATACTCTTACACATCTTTCCGACCTGTAGGACTTGATATACCTGGCTTCTGATGTTGGAATGGACTGGTATCTCAGTTTGAAATTTCCAGGTCGTCGGAACTGAACCCACGCCGATCTTGACTTGCACAATTTTATAAACTTTTCGGTGGAGAAACTTGTAATATCACTTCCACTTATGCCCGGTGACTTGTAGAATAACTTTGTACACTTTTTAGACTTTGAAAATAACATTTATTATATAAAAATACCAAAAATCAGGAGCATCGCTTGCCCACAAGTTGACATTATAGGAATTATTTTCTCTTTTTTTTAATAACAGAGCATCGCGTTATCTAGTAACCGCGATCTAATATTGTTCAAAGGAAATAATGTTGGTTGCAATTTTAGACAAAGGAATAAAATTTGATTAACATAATTGTTGCTTAAAACTAGAAATTGTCTTTGTTTTGTATACATAAAAATTGTTCTCTCTTGTCGCATAAAATGTTATTTATCACTGCTCTGCTATGAACACTTAGTTTTAAATTTCACTGGCACCTGAGTTCAATTTTAACCACGTTACTAATTATTCTTCATTTCAGTTGCTTTCGTTCTGTATTGCTCTTTGCAAATTCTATCTTATCTTGCTTTGATTTCCATCTACATTTCAGCTTGCTTGCTTTTCACTGGTCCGTACGTTTATTAATAACTACGCTCATATTTATTATGCACATAATCAACCTTTTGCATTATTTACTTACATTTGGTCCGGCTTCAAATATGCTCGAACCTATCATATTGCTTATATTATTTAGCCATCTTAAATCTTTCTTTTGCTCAAACTTCAAATTCAATGCTTCCGAAATCTGATTTTCTTATGCTAGCCTTTATCCCTCTAATTATGCTTTTTGCATCTCATTTCCAATGCATTTAATAACTTCAACTACTGTCTAGATTGCAATTAAATAAAATATTTCAATTCTGTGCTTTAATTTACTTTGTTCAATATTTCTCTATGCATACAGAATTAAACCATGTCAATAGATGTATGCCTGATTGGCATATTATTTCAAGATGTCCGACAATTATGTATATTTTGAGTATAATAAAATACTAACCGTAATTATTTTGCGAAAACCCCAACGTGCAACGTCTCTTCTATCGCAATTGTACACACGACCCTCCGAATAGTCTTCTCAGACGCAGCCTTTAAACGCGTGGGTTATCGTTGGGGTTATATTTGGATCTTCTTGCCTCTCTACCCCTGCAATGTACAAACTATGAAAAAGCTGAAAGCCCTTTCCATCCAATGCGTGCGTGAAAGCAAGCGAACGGTATCGTACAGTTTATATTCATGAAATAAAAATTACTTGCCCTTTGTTAAGCTTTAAAATGAAAAGAATGATGAAAAATAAGTGCAAACATGTCCTTTCAGAATAAAAAAAATCTTGAATAACTGGTTTGCTACGGTATAGCCGTGGCTCCTTGGTGTCTTATAGCGAGCCGCTACTGCTCTGATGTCAATATTTTGAATATTTGTACCAGTTCTTGATTATTTTTTGTTGTTTCATGATAAGTATGCAACAAAACATTTAAATAGTGTTGAAGTTCCTAGATAACAAAAGAAGGAAATGGTCTAGCATAAAAATATTTTCAGCAATATCGTCTCAACAATTTTGCAGCAATTCTGGTTGCATTTTTAACGTACGAATATTAAAAAAAAGATTCAAATAGGCCCAGAATTGGTATTCTGTTTATTTCAGCAATAAGTCACTAGTAAACATTGATAATTACATAAGACAAGATTAGCAATAACTGAAAATTAATTAACAGAGACTAGTATTTGAATAGAATAGCATCGGCAGGGTTGCGTACAGATTATTTTTAATGATTCGTGCTCGGTGTGGCAAATGCATCTAATTTATGGTGACTGACAGATTAAATTGTGTAACGTCACTACAGAATAATGAACTTGCTTAAGTACAGAGATGTTTCGAAGCGCTACAAAAGTTTTATATGCAGCGTTCTGTATTCATATCATTATGCCAACAATCGATAACGTAGATGAAAGGTTACAAAGCAGTGTAAGAAAGCACAGGAATGCAAGAGCATTGAACATGCAACCTGAGAATACAAGAAAGACTACAATACAGTGCTAAATAACTTGTAAATCGGTATTTATAAACTAAAAGTGCATAAAAGCAACCAAACTGCGGTTAAAGTGCTCCGGAATGACATTTAGCAAAAACGATTTAGTATTTAAGGAAAAACAGTGTACAAACTTACTTAAAACAATGGTTGGTATGATTCCTAGATGTTAAATTATTCTTGTTTATTAGTAAAGCCAAACCAGAATTGATTTCGTACATTAACAGTTATTATTTGCGCTAGCTGTCGAGTTTTATTTATCGCCAGTATACAGAACCCAGTTGTGGTTGATTTCGTTAAGTTAAAGGCGACCCAGAAGGCCGGTACGAGATTGGCGTCCCTTGAAAACGTGATCCGGGTCAGAGGTCAACTTTTTAAGCCAGATTAGAGAAGGCTGGAAGCCAAGAGAGGTGCAGTCTAAGGTACAACAGCTGGGGAGGACTTCGTGCGAGGACTAGAAACAGGTTGCAACCGCTGAAGACGTTCCAGGAGGAAATTAGGAGCTTGGCGTCACCCCATTTTGCAATGCCTGAGGTGAATTTCTTAATTGTTGGTCGATTTGAGTTCAATTACGCTGGATTTTTGTGTGTTCGATCAGCTCTGTGTACCGTTAACATTTGCGGTTAACTGGCATTCATTTGGAAGTGAGCATTTACTATGTTTTTAATTTTAATTGCTCAATAGGCCGTGAAGGCCTAGGGCATAGGTTTACATTAACATTAACATTAACAGCTGCTTTCCACATTACAATTGATAATACATAGGTAATTCTGTATTTTATCTTAACCACTAATTATGTGTAATGGGTTATTTAAGGTTTTTCGAACTGTTTAACTATTCTTCTCCACTCCTCCCTATTCGCGGTTTTTTCCTTCCCGTCACTAACATTTATCCTTCCATTTATGCTTCTAAGGTCCTCCAACACCCCACTGTTCCACATTATCCTGGGTCGTCCCTTTCTTCTCCCTCCAATCGGTACTCTTGTTAGAGCCATTTCCCTGGGCATTCTCTGAACATGCCCCCACCATCCTAAACGTTGGGCTTTGACGAAGGCATTTACTATACTGGGATAAATTTGATAATGTGTGTAACAACCTAACACTTTGATATTGGGGTCTCAAAAGTTAACTGGCGCATTAATTTTGATTTAGTTGGCAATAGTTAAAATATAGTGGGCAACCTACCATTTATTATTACATTTAATAAAAATAATCATACATTTTAGTAAGCCCTGAGAGAGGCAATTTATTCAACAGTTATATCCCAAGTGCATTAAAATAGCCAATTAAATTTTGACGTTTTCTGTCAGAATGTTTTGCTACGAAATTAAATTAGGCGCTCACCAAGAATTTGGGGGATTTTGGGGCGAAAAATTTACGAGATATAGGTATTTCCTCAAAACCTTCTACAAGAAAATCGTCAAAATTTATTCAGGCTAGTTTACATGCACGCGGGATGTTCGGCGTGATTATTTCCTGAATAAATAGATAAAAATCAGTTGGTGAAGCACGTTTAATAATCATGTTAAAATTATGCACAAGTGATTAAATTTTGAAACATATTTAACTGTGGTTAAATTATTAAACTGACAGAAACCATAGTTTTACGCATTATTATGGATATGAAGGAAATAATCATATTAAAACTTGTAACTGTTGTGATACCCATTTTATTTATTTCAAATTATATTATTATAACAAACTTATCGATAACAAGTGGCGCAAAATATTACTACAATATTTCTTAGCAAGTTGGTATACAGTTGGTAGTAAGTTTTGGGAAAGCTTATACCAAATTTTTACAAAATTTGCTATGCGTTTTCCTAAGGCGTGTAGCATTTTGTCAGCAAGTTTGAAACAAGGTAGAAATATGAAGCAAAAAATCAAAATGGGGTTCCCGTTTTTAAAAAAACAAAGAAGGGAACATTTCATTCGAGAATATTTTGACAAATACCGCCCCCAATAATTTCTATTTGAACACTTCTCCGTAATTTTTTCCATTAACAAAATTAAGCAACAGCCATCATACCTAAGCTTGAGCAAAATATTGATTTAGATTAGAGTCGGCAATAAAATTTAAATAGATTAATTGCTTCGAATTTGATACATTTTGAATCAATTTACAGTACGCGATTCGATTCGGTACAGGATTAAAAATATACTTTTTTCTCTGAATCGATTTTCGATTCGCCAAGAACCGACTTTTCCAAGGCTAATTCTTACTTTACTAGGCCTAATCCTGACTACGCTTGAACAAACAATTGCTGTTTTAGTTGGCTATAAGATCGACGTCTAGTAATCCAATCCACTCAAGTTTAATAGAAATTGAACGAATTTACAAATCGCGATTCCAAACCGATTCACGATTCGACGGAATCGAAAAAGTCGATATATCGATTAATCACCGCTTCTATTTTCGATTCTCCAGGAACCTAATAGCCTAACCTAATCACAACCCATCCTGGAAATGCAGCAGTTTTGAATTATAATCCTCAACGTCTTATTAACGGATTTGTCTTGTACATTATTTTATAAACAAACTTTCATTTCAAACAGCATTTTCCCTTTTCCGGCGTTTTAAGTCGTCATAAAATTGGCAAAGACCTTTCTAAGCAGCACCGGTGCAGCCTCTGCATGTTCGATTGTTTTTATCTCGACTGCATACTTAAAACGTAATTAGTAATTTATGGCATCCATCCTGCCGCAGGTTTTAAGTTCCTACAAGTTCCGCAAGAAAAATAAACGAAGTTGCTTACTTTACCGTTAGTGCGGAACTGTCCTTTGTTGCGAAAAGTTTTGCTACGCCCCTAACCTAAGAAGTGGCAAAACTAATCCGCACTATCTTCTGTTTATGTTCATGACTTGAAAGCCAGCGAATAACCACCGGCGCATAAGCGCCTTTAAATTTTAATACGCTTTAAAAACACATTAACGGGACCTTAGGCCCATTGTCGCACTTGCGATTTGCATGGGGAACGGCGGAAAGTTCACACGGTTGGCTGTGAGGCGTCTGTTTGATTCAGCTGGTATCAAGATTAAAAATTGTTGGAGTTTTTAGCTTTTACAGCAAGTATTTTTGCAGAGTTGTATTTTTTTCCAAATGTGAATGGACAATAGAGTTGATCCAAAATATTAGAAAAAAACTTTGAATACAAGCGTCATTAGATATTAATATTTACAGTGGCTCACATATGATGATTTCAAGGTCGATAACAGAAGCTGATGATTGCTTAAAACTAGAAGAGGGTCTAAATCGTGTTGTGACATGGAGCAAACAAAATCACCTAGATCTAAATATTAAAAAATGTGCTTGCATGTCATATACGCGAAAGGCACAATCCATTGTTTATAGTTATGCAATTGAAGATGCTGTATTCTTCAAAATATTATTATTTATTTACTTGTATAATGTATATGTTACATACCACTTAGAATACCGTTCTATTATATGGTCTCCCTACCATAATTACTATAAAAGTGAAATAGAAAAAGTGCAAAAAATTGCTAAGATATCAGTATTACAGAGAGCTTACAATATATCAAACTACCAGACCATACGTTCTCTTACTTAGTAATTTTAAATTTCGAACTTTAGAAACCAGAAGATGTATTATTGATGCTATATGTTTGTATAAAATCGTAAATTCTCTAATAGATTCATCACAACTATTAAATTTAATATAGCTTCTTACCGGCATTTTTTATTCCTGTTATACCAACAAATAATTTGATCAATTCTCCTGTATATAGGATGATATATTTTATAGATTCTTGTGAATAAGTAGATATATTTGTTATGTCCATAAATTAATTTAAGACACAGATTGTGAAGATTCTTGATGAAACTCAGTTATAGAAGTATACAAGACCAAAATGTATACGTATAGTCGTAAGTTAAGGTACGTTAATTTTACAATTTTTTGTATAGACAATGTACCTATTATAAACATGTTGATTGTTGCTTGTTATTGGGCTTCGGCCTGTTAGCGACATATTTAAATTAATACATTAGTGTTTGTTATTTTAATTGTCATTTTTTGATAGCAATTTTTTCAAGAGATACTCAGAGAATGTCAGTAGCAGATTTGAATCGAAAATCAGTTTATTGGATTAATGAAAATAACAGCTACTATGATGGAACATTTTTGGAGATGGATTAGTTAGAATTTGATTGTTGTGGGTTGATTCGCCTGAAAAACGAAGAAAGTATTGTAATCATGAAAAAATCACCTTAGGAGATTTTTTAGATCTTTCCGTTTCAGGGTTACTAGATGACGAAAAACATATTTTCTCAAGTTCAAGCCTATCCGCTAGTCTGTATGTCAGTCAGTCTGTCTGTTCGTCAGTCTGTCTATCGGTCAGTTTGCCTGCCTGTCTGTCTGCCCGTCTGTCTGTCTGTCCGTCTGTTGGCGGTGTAGCTCAAAAGCTATATCTTGGAGGAAGACAATATTTTGTATGCAGATTCGATGTCTACCTGTCTTGAAAGCGAATATACGTTCGATCAAATATATACAGGATGAGCACCTTAAAAGAATAAATTTTGCCTGTCTTTGCTTGAACTTGAGAACTATGACTTAAATAAGAGTAATATTTTGCATATAGCTCAAGTTCTGCTTGATGAAAATATGCGTATTTTGGACAGATGCAGGGTGAACACCTTAATAAAACAAAATTCTTTTTTATTTGATATTTTCGAAATTGTTAGTCTCAAAACTTCCACTTGCGAGGGAAGTTCTGAGTAACGGCCTTTACAGATTTTTTTTGTTCTAGCCGAATAAACTTCATGTTATCCTAAAACAGGAAATTCTATTACATGAAAACAAAACATCATTTAGTTGCAGTCAATTTGTTACAGTTTTTAAAAAATTTACAACTTAGAGACTTCACTTGCAAAATCAGCTTTAAATATGTTTCAAAAGTCAAATCAAGGATTAAAATCCACTTTGCTTGTTTTTCAACTCATTCATTTTGTATTTTTGTGAAATTGTCTTTTTCGATTACTGTTTTTCGGTTTTTTGCACTTTGAACTTCTCCTACTTTAAAGCTTTTCGATTATCAGCGGTTGACATCGAGTTCTCATGTCGATGAATTAATGAAAATCACAGCCAAAATCGATTACTAAGTTTTTAAAAGTGGAACAGTGCTAACAGTTTTCGACTAATCCTAACCTGTTCGTTTCCAACTGGTCGATTAAAGTATACTTGATGTTATTCGATGAACCCAATTTTAATGAATATATATTTAATTTCCGACACCTACGTCAAACTTTTTCACAAAGTGTAGCTTTCTGGACTTTTTAATCAGTTTTAGTATTGATTAAAACGAATAAAATCGACTTGGATTAATAGTGGACTGTCGACAGTGTTCGACGAATATACGTAATTGACTTCCAAAACTGGTGTATTACCATTCATTATCGAATTTTTGATATTTATCAGGTACAACATCGGTTGGATTATTAAAATCGACTTTGGACTAATCTTAGGTTACCAACTATTATATAAAATTAGTTTCTTACTTACATCAACTTTGGACTAACCATCTGCTGCTGACTAAAGTAGTTCACACTAATCACAGGTTCCCAACTTCTAAGTAGTCGATTAACTAATTCCTGCTAGTTAAATTTTAGTTATATTTATAATTTCTAAAGTTTGTCGGCCCCCACGTTTCTCAAATAATTAAAATCGACTTTAGACTAATTGTGAGATATCGTACAAAATCAGTTTTCGATCAATGTTAAGCTTCCAACTGTTCGATTAAAGTTGGCAATTCTTAAGTCGATTAATCAATTTGAATCAAATTTGGACTAACCATTAGCTAGTGACTAAAGTAGTTCGGACTAACTAAAGGTTATTTGTTTCCAACTGGTCGATTAAAGACTTCACACAGGTCGAATTTTAGTTAGATTTCGAAATTTTGGAGTTTATCGGCACCAACGCCAGTTAAATAATTAAAATTGAGTTTGGACTAATTGCGGGATATCAATTAAAATCAGTTGTCGACTAATGACAGGCTGATAACCGTTCGATTAAAGATGGTTTGGAGCAAATGCTAAAGTACTTGGCATTAATCACAGGTTGCTGACTCCTTACAGATATAAGACTTGCGCGACGAAAGAAATAAATAAAGTGAGAGAAGAAGTCGAAGAAGCGAGGCCTAGAGCAAAATGCAGAAAAATGCACAATAGAGTGAGAGCACAGAGGATGTGCTAATGCCAGATAATAAAGAAGAAACTAAAAAAGGTAGTCAAAATCTACCAGAACTCCTTGAATATGAAGAAGAAGATTTAAGACAATAGAAAAGGATTTTGGTTGATTATAAAACGAAATATAACTTATTGAAAAGGTATGAAGTTCATAGTTTGGAAGTTAATTCACAAGAAAACCGTCAAGTATCTCAGGAGAGATTTTCTTCGGTTATCGAAGTATTGATATAGTGAATTTACCAGATGGTTACCAGGTTTTCTCTGAGCATAAAGAGGGAAATAATATATCCACTCAAATTTCATGGTTTAAATGTGTATTCATTGATTTTCAATGTAAATTTCTGGTCCGTGTTAAAATATATTCATGTTTTAACTCATATATTCTGTCACAATAGAACTCAGCTCCCATTTGAAGTTTATTTAGCAAGTTGGTCACAATTAAAACAAAAAAGTCTCTCAGTTACAATTTTTACTTCCTTTTACGGTAAAGGAAGTATTGGATTCACCCCAAAAATTCGAAATTGAGTTTTCAACCGACCTTCACGTTTTAGAGTCCCCTGAACCCAAAAAGCATATTTTTTTTTCATTGGTCTATCTGTGTGTCTGCTGTGTGTCTGTCTGTCTGTGTGTCTGTCTGTCTGTCTATCTGTGTGTGAACAGAATATCTCAAAAACGAAATAAAGTATGGCGTTGAAACTTCATATATAAGTTTTGTGTACTATTTAGATGCGACAGCAAGATTTTGAAGAAAATTGCTTAACCGAAAGTAGGTGTTTACTCTTATGATTTTTCAGTTTTTTTCGATTTTTTTTCAAACGTTACATTTTTATTACATTTTTAATGTGTATTGATGTGAGATAGGTGATTTGCCAGTTGAATAACTCTAAAATGGGTTTCTTTTGTTTCTTTTCCTATTTTTTTTATTAACTCCTATTTTAAATACAATACCCGGTATATTATTACATTTTTGAATTCAACTTAAAATTCTAGAGAAAATTTGTCTCTTCACCTAACGCTCTATTTTGTACCGTTTTTGTAGAACTTGTAATTTTTGAAAATTTTTGACAAATGCTTAAAAATTTAAAATCAAATTTTTTGTTAATTATATGATCACTGTAAAAGGAAGTTGTGTGCGTGTATCACACCAGATTTTTATAGTTCAATTGCCTCACTCTGAGCTGTTTAAATAAAAATCACACGCATAGATGCGCCAATAATTAAATCGAAAACGATAGAACTGAGAAGTCAATAAACTCATGTCACAATTACCCGAGTTGCACTGTATGTACCTTGGATTGGAGAGACCTTCACAAGCAAGTGCAACTCCAAATTAAATAAGGCTGATATTATCACAGAGCAAAAGGGAGGCAAACTGAGAGAAAATATGGTGTTTCATTAGTTTTTATAACAAAAAAGCTACTTCAACTAACTGTTCTACATAGTTAAAAAACTATAAAATCACGAAATAGACACTGGTTATTTTAAGGTTACAAGATAGTTGTAGTAGATTTTGTTTTATTTATTCTCTAAAAATATGAATCTAATCGATTACGATTCCCTAGTTAATAAACGACGCCACAATCTAAAAAAATATAGGCCTGCAACAATGGCAAGATTTCATAATGCATTAATCAACATTGCCGACCGTTTTTACTCCATCAAAGTGTCATTTATAAAAGGACAACCAACTGTAGGGGGCCACGGAACATTAGGCAACATTTCTTTGTATAGAAAAGTTTTTATGAAAATCTCCTTGCCATAGCACATTGGTCTATTAAGTCTTTATATTGGAGTCGTATTGTTTGACATACCAGTTTAAGACCATCGACGTTAAATTAATCATATTGAAATTGAGAATAAAAATATTTAAAAATTCTATGCAATAGTTATTCTGTAAGTTCATATTAGTTTACTCCCCAGAAAATACACACGATGTTTGCTCCACCGCTATACCACTTCAGTTGTGTTGATTGTATAACACAGCATAGATGCAAAGTACTGGCCAAACCGCCGAATACTATCAGCATCTACATTTATCATCGAATACAAGAAATACACATGGTCCATCCCCAGTATACCTTAGAAATGTTTAAAGAATTTGTTTCAAGCGTATTCCTACTGTAGAGGAACAAACTCTTGACACAATGGACTAAAATCCAACAACTAGAATTTAGAGCTATTAACTAAGCAATCGGTTTCTTCTGTTATTAGATGGCGAACACGAATTTATTAAGTCTCTATCATTTTTAAACTGACCAAGAAAAGTATAGCACGTAAATAATTTATTTTGTACGTGCATAAAGTCGAAAGGTTGGATGGAATAGTTGCCTGAACACTCTGCTCCCATTCGTCCATATTTAAATTCAGTGGATTTTTAAATGTTGCTATACTATATTCTAGCGTTTATGCTTGCGAGCTATATACTAGGGAAGAACTCTAGTAACGTATACCTATAAGATGTAGCAGCTACTGCATTCCCAAATAGTGTGGAAGCTACTGTTATGCCGTGTTGTACACGTTTATTAATTCACGAGGGAGGGACTTGAATACTTGGTCTAAACATTTTAATTCTGATGAGAGTACACGTACTTTGTACATTCTTGTAGAACTTCATACTTCGTCAACTATAGAGATGTTTTAAAAGTCGAATAAGGGACTACAATCGATTTTTTCCTTCTTTTCAAAATCGACTTTACCGATTATTAGTATTTGGCTTCCTGTACTTTTACTTCTCCGACTTTCGACTTTTTTGACTATCAAGAAGAGTTGATTTCAAATACTAATGCAGATTATTTAATTAACGTCGGCTAAAGTCAATTTTCACCTAATCACAGGCTGCGAACTTTTAACCGGTCGATTAAAGTAGACTTCGCGGTATTCGCTTAAAGTCAAACACCGAACACTAAATTTTTTTATTCGAACAGCGCTAACGTGGTTTACTTAATTAAAATCGGCTTTGGGCCTATTGTGAACTTCTCTAATTATAACTAATTGAGATTATGGTACTCTAGTCGATTAAAGTCCAACTGCGATTGATGTATTTGTAATGTTTTCATTTAATTAATTCGAATTGATTTTGGAATAATAGCACGGATGGCCGACTGTAGTCGATTATCGACTAATCCTATCCTGTGAACTTCTAATCGACTGATTAAAGTTGACTTTATGCTATTCGATTAACGCTAAATTTTAATGAAAATGTATTTAATTGTAGAGTTTTAGAGCAAAGTCTTTCGTATCTTAGCATCCTGACTTTTTATCAGTGCTAGTAGTGATTAAAACGATTAAAATTCACCTTGAATTAATGGCAGAGTGTTGCCTAAGGTCAACTTTTGACCAACAGAGATTATCAACTTCCAACTGGTCATTAAAGTTGATTTCGCGGTAAAGTAGAATCTCTGTTAACATATATTTACTAAGGATTTCGATTAAAGTCAATTTTCGGCTCTATTCATTTAAAGTCGAATTTAGATTACATTAAAGTTCCCGTATCGATTAACTAATTAAAGTCAATTCTGCACTCACCATTGATTGTGGACTAAGGTTAGTTTAGATTAATTATAGGTTATCGATCTTCAATCCTTGAAGTTTATCAGTTCTAGCATCGGTTAAACAATTAAGATCGGTTTTTAACTTACTACTTGTGGATACAAATCAGTCTTTAACTAATCTATGTTTTCGACTTTCGAGCAATTGAATAAAGCTGATTTTGTGCTTCTTGATAAATGTCGATCTTATTTTTTCATACTAGGCATGTGTGCCTGTTCTTCAAACCATATCGCTCTATCTTCCAATAAATTAATTTTTATATTTGAAGTGTGTGGTTCGAAGAAAATGACTTCAAGAGCGTGCGAATAAGAAACTGGAAAACCGTACCCCATGACAGCGACAGATAGAAACAAGTACTTAAAGAGGTCAAAACCCAAGCCGGGTTGTAGAGCCATTGATGATGGTTGATAGTGATAGATTAATTATTCAAAATTAACTTTCAACTCCCTATGGGAGTTCTGATCATAGTTTGTCGGCTTCCAACCCGACGCTTAGCAATATTGAATGTAGGTCGAATTTCGGTTAGGTTTTCAATAATTGTATTTCATCAATTATAAGATCGGTTAAATAATCGACTTTGAACTGGTAATGAAGTATCGATTAAAATCAATTAATTAATGATAACTTGTTGGCTTTCTGTCAATTACAATTGAGTTTCGGTTAGGTTTTCAAAGTTCATCCGTCCTAATATTGACTAAATAATTAAAATCGACTTTGGACTAATCGCGGATTAGTAATTAAAATTATTTTTCCACTACTAATAGGTTGTTGACTTCTAATTGGTCGATTAAAGTTGACTTCGCGTCGTTCGATTAAAGTCGAATTTCGGTTAAGTTTTTGAACTTTTATCAGTCCTAACATCGTTTAAATAATTAAAATCATCTGCTCTAATGGCCATCGATTAATATCACTTTTCAACTAATTGTAGGTTATCGGCTTTTAACTGGTTGACTAAAGTTGACTTAACTATAAACGATTAGAGTCGAATTTCGATTAGGTTTTCCATCTTTGAAATTTACTACGGATATTGATAAAATAATTAAAATAGATTTTGCACTAATCGTGATTTATCGATTAATATCACTTTTCCAATAATGATATGTTGCCAGCTTCCAACTAGTCGATTGAAGTTGTCTTAGCGCTATTCAATTCAAATCGAGTTTCTTTTCGGTTCTCGACCTTTCAATTTTATCAGCACTAATATTGATTTAATAATTAAAATCGAATTTGTATTAATCGTTGGTTATCGATTAATGTCACTTTTCGGTTAATGATAGGTTGTCGGCTTCTAGCTAGTTGATTAAAGTGACTTCAAAATATTCGATTAAAGTCAAATTTCCGTTAGGTTTTCGTTCTTTGAAGCTTATCAGGCCTAACACGGGTTAAACAATTAAAAGAAACATTCAACTAATTGTGGATTATCAACTAAAATAATTTGTCGACTAATAATACTGTCGGATGCCAACTATTCGATTAAACTTGACTTCGTGCTATTCAATTAAGGTAGAATTTCTGATAGGTTTTCAATCTTATTTCAATCAGCCTTAACACCGGTTAAATAATTATAATCGACTTTGGACTAATCATTCGCTATCGATTAATATCACTTTTCGACTAATGGTAGGTTTTCAGTTTTCAACTGGTCGATTAAAGTCGAATTTCGGTGAAGTTTTCAACCTTTGAAGTTTATCAGTCCTAACATCGGTTAAATAATTAACCTTGAATTTAAACTAATTGTGGGTTATCTACTAAAATTAACCGTTTGATTAATGCTAGTTTGTCGATTCCAACTGGTCGATCTAAATTGACTTCGCGCTATTCGATTAAAGTCTAACCTTCGAAGTTTATCAGTTCTAATATCGGTTAAATAACCGACTTTGAACTAATCGTTGGTAATAGATTAATATCATTTTTTGACTAATGATAATTTGTTGACTCCCAATTGGTCGATTAAAGTTGACTCCATGGCGTTTGATTAAAGTCGAGTTTTGGTTAGGTTTTCGATCTTTGAATTAACAACTAACAGTAGTTAAATAATTAAAATATACTTTGGACTAATCGTGGATTATCGATTAATATCACTTTTTGACCAATGATAGCTTGTGTACTTCCAACTGGTCGATTAAGGTTGACTTCACGCTATTTTATTAATGGTGATTTAAGTTTAAGTTTTCAATCTTTGAAGTTTATTTGTCTTAACACCGGTTAAATAATTAAAATCGCCTTTTAAGTAATAGGGTTATCGATTCAAATTAATCTTTCGACTAATGATAGTTTATCGACTTCCAACTAGTCGATCAAAATTTATTTCGCTCTACTCGATTAAAGTCGAATTACGATAAAATTTTCAGTCTTCTAAGTTTATCAGTACTAAGTGATTAAATAATTAAAATCGAGTTTGGCCTAATCGTGATTCATCAATTAAAATAACTATTCGATTAATGGTAGATTGTCGGCTGCCAACTAGTCGACTGAAACAGACTTCGCTCTATTCGATCAAAGTCTAACTTCTGGTAGGCTTTCGATCTTTGAAATTTATCAGTACTAACAGTGTTAAATAATTAAAATCGACTTTGGACTAATCTTGGTTTATCGATTAAAATAATTATTCGATTAATGGTAGATTGTCGGCTGCCGACTAATCGATTTAAGTTGACTTCGCGCTATTCGCTAGTCGAATTTCGGCTAGGCTTTAAATCTTTGAAATTTATCAGTACTAACAGTGGTTAAATAATTAAAATATACTTGGGACTAATCGTGGGTTATCGATTAATATCACTATTTGAATAATGATAGCATGTCGACCTTCAACTGGTCCATTACCGGTGTCATCATGCTGTTTTATGAAAGGTAAATTTCGGTTAAGTTTTCAATCCTTGAAGTGTATCAGTTTTAACATCGGTTAATCCACAAAGTTGACTTTGGAATAATCGTGGGTTATCGATTAATATCAGTTTTTGACTAATGGTAGGGTATCGGTTTCCAACTAGTGAATTGATATTCGATTAAAGTCGAGTGTCGCTTAGGGTTTCCATCTTTGAAATTTATCAGAAGTAATGTTGATTTGATAAATAAAATTGACTTTGGATTAATCGTGGGTTATTGATTAATATCACTTTTCGGCTAATGATGAGTTGTCGTTCCAACTAGTCGATTAAATGTATTGTTTGAGGCTTTCGCGGTTACTCGAATTATTCTCCTTAGCATAGAATTTCGGCTTAGACCGCGTAGTGTTTGTATATGAACACCCAGCATTTTCTGGCTTAATGTGCCTTGCACCTTGTGAAGTCGAGCAAAAACCTGCGCGATGGCCATGCTCTTTGGTGGCTCGTGTTGTTTGAGTATCTTGAGAACGAGGATACTTAGGCAGATTTGGCCGTTTTGCTGTTTGTGCATCCATATTCACTAACGTTTCGCAAGACCTTGCAGCTTGCATCATCAGAGTGAAAGTCGCACAGTGCGACTTTCACTCTGATGATGCAAGCTGCAAGGTCTTGCGAAACGTTAGTGAATATGGATGCACAAACAGCAAAACGGCCAAATCTGCCTAAGTATCCTCGTTCTCAAGATACTCAAACAACACGAGCCACCAAAGAGCATGGCCATCGCGCAGGTTTTTGCTCGACTTCACAAGGTGCAAGGCACATTAAGCCAGAAAATGCTGGGTGTTCATATACAAACACTACGCGGTCTAAGCCGAAATTCTATGCTAAGGAGAATAGTCGATTAAAGTTGATTTCATGATATTCGAATAAAGTAAAATTTCTGTTAGGTTCTCAATCTTTAAAGTTTATTGGTAGTGTGGCCGCGAGACGAAATGGCACGAGATTTCCCCATTCTCGATCTCGATCTCGAAATTTCTCGAAAGTTGATCCTCGTTCTCTAACTCGAAAATTCTCGAACGTCAATTAATTCTTGATCTCGAACTCGAGAATCTCGATTCTCTAATTTTAAATGTATGCTTATTTTATTCCTCAAAAACTTATTAAATTATATTCGAGTTCGAAAAATGTTAATACCGTCTCGAATTTCGAGACGAGATCGATAATTGTCTCGTCTCGTCGGCATCACAACTAACAGACCGATTCAACGACATTTTTATGTGGGTTATAAATATACTATTGAAAAACTGACGAGATCGAGAATTTGGTTAATCTCGTTTCGAATATTCGAGAATTTGATTAACTTCTTCTCGAAAATTCGTGATTGAAAAGTGTGAATCTCGATTTCGGATTTTGAGACGAGACGAGACGACATCGAGAATTTTCCCGTTTCAGAGGCATCATTATTTATTGAAGTTTGGTTAAATAATTAAAATCGAATTTGGACTAATCGTGGATATTCTATTAAAATCATTTTCGACTAATGATAGGTTGTCGATTTCCAATTGGTCGATTAAAGTTGACGTCCTAACGTTGGATTAGTAGAATTTCGGTTAGGTTTTCCATCTTTTATCAGTACTACAATTGATGATATAATTAAAATCCAATTTGGACTAATCCTGGGTTATTAATTAATATCACTTTTCGACTACTGATACTTAGATTGTAGGCTTTTAACTGGTCGATTACATTTGACTTCAGGTTATTCAATTGCAGTTGAGTTTCGGTTAGTTTTCCGATATTGGAAGTTTGTGAGATCTAACAACGGTTATATAATTAAAATCAGCTTTGGAATAATTGTGAGTTATCGATTAATATAATTTTTTAATTAATTATAGCTTATCCGCTTGCGACTTTCGATCAAAGTTGACTTCGCCCTTCGCTCTATTCGAGTTTGTCGGTCTTTACATCGGTTAGATAATTAAAATAGACCTTGGACTAATCGTGGGTTATCGACTAAAGTTGACTTCGTGCCATTCTATTAAAGTCGAACTAAGTTAGCTTTTCAAACCTTGAAGTTTATTAGTGCTAATAGCGGTTAAATAATTAAAAACAACTTTGGACTAATCGCAAATACTCGATTAAAATCAATTGTCGGCTGTCAAGTAGTGGATTGAAGTTGACTTCGAGCTATTCGATTAAAGTTGTATTTCGGTTAGGTGTTCAGTTTTTGAAGTTTATCATTCTTAACATCGGTTAAGTAATTAAAATCCACTGTGGAATAATCGTGCGTCATCGATTGAAATCACTTTTTGGCTAATAATAGATTGTCGGATGTCAATTATTCGATAAAGTTGATTTCGCGCAATTTCTTTAAAGTCCAATTTTGATTATAGTAAATTCCTTGTTACTATTAATTAACTGTGGATTAATTATAGAGTACTGACTAGAGTCAGATTGGAGCAATAACAGATAATCAGCTTCTAACCGTCGATTTAAATTGCCTGGGTGCTATTCGGTGAAAGTCGAATTTTATTTAGGTAGCTAACCTTTGAAGTTTATCAGCCCTGTATCGGTTAAATAATTAAAATCAACTTTGGATTAATTGTGAGCTGTTAATAAGAGCCTGTTTTTGACTAATACTCTTAATAAGTTCTCGACTATTCAACTAAAATTGAAACCACTGTGCTACATTACACTTTTGATTAAGGACATTCTAATCAAATGATTTTAATATCAAATGTTATTAATTCTTAAATCGTTTAATTCGTAAATTTGAATTGTACTAATCGCGGGTTGTACAGGGCGTTTCCTCAAATTTTGACAGCTTCTAGCAACTTTGATATTCCAGATAGAAAAAAATTGTTCAGATAAAAATTGTAGAGTATCATCCAAACCGTCCGAATTTGCTACTTAAAGAAACAATTGAGCATCACGGGTGAACTTTTTGAATTATTGTATAGGATTTTTTAATGGAACACCCTATATATTATGTGTTTATTGGATACCTAGCGTTTAAAATGCTCTTTTCAAAAGTGTCTAAGTTGCATAGAATTACTCCATCCATTGTTCAAATAACCGCTATTAAAGAATAAAAATATTACTAATTTACTATAGTATGAAATAAATCACTGTATTAGTAATATTTTAATTCTTTAATAGCGGATATTTCAACAATGGATGCAGTAATTATAGCCAACTTATATATTTTTGAAAAGAGGATTTTAAGCGCTATCTAATAAATACATAATATATAGGGTACTATATTAAAAAAAAACGTATGCAATAAGTCAAAAAGTTCACCCGTGATGCTCAATTGTTTCTTTAAGTAGCAAATTCGGACGGTTTGGATGATACCCTACAATTTTTATTGCAACAATTTTTTTCTATCTGGAATAATAAAGTTGCTAGAAGCTGTCAAAATTTGAGGAAACACCCTGTACATTAAAATCAGTTTTCGACTAACATAGGCGGTCAGCTTCCAACCTCTCGATTAATATTAACTGGGGATACAATTATAATCTACTGGAGGCATTAAAACATAAAAAAGGTAATCAATCAAAACGATACAAAATCTAGCAGATTCTATAGGAGGCAGTAATTCTGTACAGTAGGTATATGAAAAAATTATAATCCGGCCCTGACAGTGGCTGTTTACGAAACCATGATATATCGTGTAAAGGCAAATTTTACGTAAGATTAATTTTCTAATTTATGTACTGATAACATAATTAACCTGTTGTTGCCAAACCTACGAATCCGCGTTCGCTTTCAAACAAATTCACCGCTAATTTTTAATTGGCCTGAGGATGTCGTCGTAATTTGTAATTTCCAATGCTGTTCTATTTCTGAGAGCGAAGACGCGGGTAAAAATAGAGAAAATTAATTAATTCAATTTACTGGTCGAACCTTTAATATAATAACCGCTGGCGGCTGGAAGCTGTCCAAATGTTATTTTTTCCTCGCTTCCTAATGCATCGATGCCAGCGAGAATTATTCGATCAAACGCGTATTTCTGTATCACTTGCACTTTAAGCCTGCATCGTAAAGCAGCCTATTTTTAAAAGGCTCGCACCTATAAACTTTATAATCAGCCTCCGAATAACTTCAGATCGCAGCACCCATAAACTATTGGCATTATGCAGAGCAGTAAATGCATTATTTATTAATTCGCCAATATCAAGGCACGCGGATTTTTCCCAGCCGACGCATTCGTGTTTGTTCTATATTCAGCGTCAGGAGAGATGTCCTTTTAAATGCAAATTCAGGTGCCGTTTAATTTTAACTCCTAACAATAAATAGTCTCGGCTGGAGAGTGGCGCATAAAACAGTTCGGATTAACTCATAATTATACGGATTTAAACACAATAATTAGCATCTTTTATTCCCCGCAGGCTCTCGGAGTCACGACAGCTCAATTTTTTAACATAATAGCCTCCCCGGCGTCGTATTTTTCACAATGTTATCCTTGGAGTCGGCGCTCTGAAAGCCCTAAACCGATTTGCTTGCCACCTGTGAGAGCTGGGAGACAATTTGTCTCCGAATTTTGGAAATACCTGCCCCACGCTGCGAGGCTGGTTAAATCTGTCCGACACCGATCGCTCAGCTCATTATCTGTTTTCAGGTGTGAAGCTGTAAAAACAGGCTCCTACAAGTCTATCGGTGTCTTCCCATGGCTCGGGATTGACTTTGGGGCACAGATTTTAGCGCCAAAGAACGAGACGACCACCTAGTGATTGTAAATATGACACTGAAAAATAATTACAAACCATTCATGCAAGTTTGAGAGGAATGTTCAAGATTTAAATAATCTTTAATTAAGATGATTCTAATAATGACCATTGGATCTTTATTATACATGCATTATCAACAACCAGAAGGCGAATGATTTTGTTATCTGGAAAATCTTTCTCTTCTTTGTTCTATTCAGCAGACTTTTTATGGATGTTTCACTCAAAACATTTTTCACTTCCCCTTTTTAGATTTGACAACTGGATATTCCAGTTGAATGTGAATTATAAGGTGAATATATTTAATTTCTGTGTTTGACAAGCATTAAGGATGAAATGTAAATAATTGCAAAAGCAGAAACACTTTTATAGTAAAGCTTGTTTAAAATTAAAAAAAAAAGCACGAGAGGAACTTTAAAGACAAATATAATGATCAAAAAAGGCTATTGCAGCAATAAATAGAGAGGAAATGCACGAAGGAACAGTTTTGATGTTTCTATTTGCTGCTTCTTTCTGTCAAATTGTCAAATAATAGAAAATATTGCAACAATGCAGTAATTTGACTACTGTTACTACCAAGTACTGAATCATTTTAAGAGCGGTGACAAGAAAGAAATTATAAGAAGCCCTCTACCGGTTTTCAACCTAAGTAACATTTAGTGATTTTGCGCATAATATTTTGTAAAGGGCCAGGACCTGTTCATATTAGCATGTCTACAATAGTTATTGTAACTGCGAACAAAAGTGCGTAAACTCTGCGAACGCTGCCTCATTAGCAAAGTGAAACGGCATTTGCAGCTCAACTCGAGCTACCAACAACACGTATGGAACCAATCTATTTTACACCAGGTAGGCTACGATACATCATATCCTGTTAGTTATTTGAGTCTCTGCTGCTTTAGATTTCTTCTTTTTCTTCTCATGTTAAACCTTAGGTATTTTTTTATTTTCGACTATTATATCCCAAACTGAACAACCATTTAAAATTTATTTAAGGACTTAACGGGAAACAACACTTTATATGATGAGATTATATAAATAGAAATTGAGTATGAGTTAAAAAATAATCTTATTATACAGGGCGCTTATGCAATCAATTATTATAGAAGAATTATAAAGATTGCACTATTAAACTAGGTATCCAAGGGTTAAATTGCTTGAAAAGGTATTGGTTAGGTAATATTAAACGGAAAGTCAATGCTAAAATTTGATAAAATAAAAGCAAGAGACTTATTTTCGAGCTAGACAATAATCGCCAATCAACAGTAAAGATAACAGATATTCAAAGAGTTATAAAAAATGGTTACGTTCCAGTCATAAGGTTTTCCATTTTTATGGTATTTAATATCTTGTCGAAAGAGACGGCTGGACATCCCAACAGCAAAGAATTCTAGTTCTTCAAAACGAACCTTCAGTGTGGCTTACTTCGTTGTTACAATAATGTTGCACTTTTAATGCTTTTTTTATTTTTATCTCTGCAGGAGAAAACTGCTGAAGAACTAATGAACAGGATAACACAAACGAAGTAAGTTATCCCAAAACTTAATTTACTACTGATGATCCAAAATCGGCCGGAGTGAATTTTTCGCCGCTTTCAGTACGGAACCGGAAATTTCAAGCGTTCGTGCGTGCGCCTATAGATTTAGCAGTCGTTGAATAAAAACATCGATTTGATTTTGATACCAATTTAAGTTCGGACTGGCTTCTTTGGTTACGGAATTCGCACCTTTCTAGCTTTCGATTTGAAAGGCTTTTGACGTGCTCGTGCCATCTTACGGAAGTCCCACCCAAGGGGAGTGTTTCGTAACGTGTTAGCTCCCGTTGGGCTATTTTCGCGATTAGTTCTGCCTGGACTAATCACCAATTTTCTGTTAGTACACTCCTCCGTTCTTTTCCGTTGTCCTTCGTTACCTACCGTTTTCTTCGTTTTTCTATCATCTTCCTGTCCCCCGGTTCTCTTCATTATCTTCTGCACGATTGCCTTTGAAGTAGCCCTTTGTTTCTCCTCTACGCCCTGGAATTTATCATTCAGCCTTACTGTTTATAATTGTCTGATTGTGCGCCTTACTTTAACAAGAATGGCAGACGTCATAAACTCTATTTACGTGAATTAATCGGCGATTATAATGAAGGTTAACGTTGGAATTTACCCAATAAAATAATAAAACCATTGTGCTTAACAAGGCTTCATCGATAGCATTATAGGTGAAGAAAATTAATTCGTAACTGTGTTGGGGCTTTAATCGCAATCCTTCATTTAAGACTGGTGCGATTCTGACGGGATCCGCCAAATCAATTTATTAATATTGGCGTCGTGCGCTGTTCGTACACTAAACGTTTATGTTAAACGCTGTATAAATATTTTTTTCTTCAAACGGCAGTAAAATATGGCATTACACTGCTGGATTGATGATGCTAAACTGTCACTTTATTGCCAAGCGGCAGATAAAGTTATTTTCTGCCGCTTTCAACTTTATCTGCCGCTCGTCAGCGGCAGATAAAGTTATTATATGCCGCTGACGAGATCAAGTAATTTTCTTCGAATTTTGTTCACAAAGCTGTAAATAATTTGTTATAAAAACGTTTGAAGAAAAAATACTATATGTTATTCGGAGCAAAAGTATCTTTATGTGGCTCGGCTGTACTTATCTGCCTCGCAAGCTCGGCAGATAACCCGTCCAGCCTCGCCACATAAAATATAACTTTTGCTCCTAATAACATAATATACTATTATCTTCTGTATTCGTTTTGTGGGCCCAGCGCAAATTTTAGATCATTCGTAAGCGTTTCGCTTAGCGTAAACTGTAGTATCGGTAATTCTGGAATTGTGCTGCTGTCACCCGTATATTGCGCCTTCTCTACCCTGGGATGTTATTTTGATATTGTCTAAAATAATTGAATTATAGATATCTGCTAATAGTCGATGTTATTTATTTTGTGCTCTTTGGGGATTCGTTATTTTTTTTAAAGCCTTTTTGCTTGGTTCTACGAAATCTGACTTGGTAAACTATTGAACATGGCACCCTTGTTGATTGACTCATCGTTGATTTTATTAATTAAAGAATTAATTTAACTCTTTATGCCCACTACTTCCTCTCCCTCTCTGGGATTTTTGAGTTAGGATGTTGCCATCCAGCCTTTTCGTTGCGCTAATTTAATAAATTTCGTAACACACAACTCTACTGTTTTTTAAATTCCTCTAGAACTACGCTACTAGTGGTTGTTTCTTTACATTTGCCTCTATGTGGCTGTGTTTGCAGTTAAACTGTACATGTAAGAAACTACACGCATATCTTACATTCGTTAACGTTTAGGTTGTAATTGACATTTTATTATCAATAATATCAGATAATAAAATAATCACTTGAGACTTCTACGCTTAAGCGTATTAATAGCACACATGACAATAAATTCCTCGACTGGATCCTCCTTATGTGAAACTTTATTTCTATCCCAGTTTAATGGTTTACAAGTCTAAAGCAGAGTGATTTAGGTACGGATGTTTAATTTCAATGCAATATATCTACCTTGCCATATCAATAACGGCAAAACATTTTAAACATCCCCTTGCAGTTTTCATTGCAATTTCAAAATCTTCCTGAGCCGGCCCTGGCGAAGCGCAACTGCTTCGCAGACTGAAGGACTCGTGGAATTAGGAAAACCCGCTATTTTTAAATCGTATTTTTAGAGCTGAAATATTGGTCGGTGTCCGCACGCCGATGATTGCAGCGATTTAAAAGCTGGAATCGAGAATGATAACCATTAATTCCTGACAAAGAGCCGCGTGTACCACCAGGCGGCGGAAAATCGAAACCGAAGTGTTTGGCGGTCGGGCTGGTTGTTCGAATTAGTGTTAACACGGCCCGTGTAATTTACACGTGCTTGACATTTCGACATAAACCATAAAAATCGAATTATAACATTGGTCGGCGGCGGGCAGATTTGTCCGGCTCAACGAGGCGGCCCTCGGTAAATATGGGCGCTATTCTGCTTTATTGTGGGCACTAAAGCGACCCTAAAAGCCGAAATAACACAACAAAAAATCCGGGGCGGATTGGTGGAACACGACATTCATAGCTTACTAATATTATAACACCTCGCGCCGGCCGCGGGTAAATTCCACCCAGCGCCGGCTTATCCTTGCTTCCAGCCGGAGACGTTCTGTAAGGATCACCGCTTCCGAGCCGTTAATGGCTGCGAAAAGATTTATCTTCTCGGAAGCGCTGAACTAATTTGATAAAGTTAAGTAAATGATTTGGTATCCTATAAATAATCCGCTGTACGTTTTACACGGTTAATTGCGGTAATATACTTTTATGGCCACTAAAATCATTACGGACTATTATACAACACTTAATCAAGCATCAATTAATCAATCTGAGCGTGTAATTGTTCGTTGCATCTCAAGAGGCAAGAGTTGGGCAGGATATTAGTTT
Organism: Agriotes lineatus; assembly: GCA_940337035.1. Classification (NCBI taxonomy): domain Eukaryota; kingdom Metazoa; phylum Arthropoda; class Insecta; order Coleoptera; family Elateridae; genus Agriotes; species Agriotes lineatus. The sequence goes on along the minus strand of CALNHX010002531.1, from coordinate 136,091 downwards.
TCTGCCGAGTGTGTTATTAAGTAACTTTTACTAATTTTTAATGGGCTTGATTTATGTAAGGTGATAGGTGTAATAAACCGCACTCATCAGTCGCATTTCTCAGGCCAATTTTAAATTTCCATTTATTGACGATGTTTATTATAAAATTAATAAATATACCGGGTGCCTTTAAAAGGTTTGTACAAACAATTACTACACATTTTTGGGGTCAAAACGTACAGAAACCCAGAGCTGGGAAAATTACCTAAGACAAGTAATTAATTACCAATTACCAATCACCACACAATGAAGTAATTAAATTATCAATTACTTGGTAATTGTAATTGCACAACATAAATACTTTTTCAATTACTTTCACTAGAAGTTGTTGTATATTTATTTGTATTTAGTAGTATTTGGATAGCCATGTGCCAATACATCGTTTTAAGCAAGCAGATTGAAATAAATAAATAATTATTATAAACCAATATTGTATAATGAACCTATTTGTTGTCAACTGTTACGGAAAAAAATAACACTGGATTTACCGCAGACATATTTTTCGCTTCTTACACAATAATTACTAGTAAGCTACAATACTACATTTTGCACAGCCTACACCGCACAAGATACGACACATGCACATCTCATCTACAAACATACGCGCCTGCACCAAATATCTTTTTGCTCTTGTACAAAACTAGCTGTTATCGATGAGTCATAGGAAATCATAGATTATACTTATATTGTCCAGAAATGCTCTATTGCCATTTGCCTAACATGAAACTTGGATCTTAACTTATTTTTTGCGTTGTGGACATTTAATACCCTATCGAGGCCAGTAATTTAGTCGTTGAATTACCACAAAGTTATTCAACTACCGGCAGTAATTTCAATTACCATAAGTAACTCAAATACTTGCAAACTGATTTAAATACTTTAAAGTAATTTAATTACTCAAAAGTAATTGAGTAATTGAATGTAGTAATTAATTACTTTCACAAAGTAATTGTCAAGAACTATTTAAAAAAAATGGCAATTACCAATTACAATTCCCGTATTTTGAAATGTACTTGAATTCAAAGTAAAATTTACAAAAAGGAATTTCATTAGTAATTTATTTAAAAAGTGTGGTGGATTCGTGGAATCGACTTCCGCAAGAAATTGTGAGTGCGAGACCCTCAACTCATTTAAAAACAAATTGGACAATTTTTTGCGACACAATCAGTAGCTATGTTATGTAAATATATATAATACTTGTTTTTTTGTTTTGTTTTTTTATGCAATGATATTAGAAACATCTATTACGTTTAGTTTAGGCATTTAGACATATACAACCAAACCTTTATACTATCGCGAGACGCCTAAAGTCGGGGTAACTGGCAATCCTTTTAATTGAAACACACTCGGACACGAAGACCAAAGCTACTGAGATTAATAAGAACACTTAAGTAGATACAAATACTTGCATTTATTTTTCTGCCGTTTACAGAAACCTTAAGTTTACGTATTTACATCTTCTTATTAACTAACTTAATTCTAAGTCCATTCTGACCAAGAAAGCTCGGTGGGCGTTTACAAAGTTCCCAATAACCTATCAGAGCTGGTCTAAATTTTGGACATTTGGCATTACGCGGACGTGACCGTTCATAATAGTTCTATGAATTTTTACAAGCTTGAGGATTTCCCACAGTGAAATGTGGCCTGTTCGGACCCTTAGTAAATTACCGCTATAAAGATTTAAAATTCTACTAAAAGCATTTGGTCCCAGCTGCAAATAGTTTTTATGATCGAGTTGCAACCATTGCTTCTTCTAATCACGTACCGGTCATATACATCACTCAATATTTCGGTTTATGAAGTAAACGCTGCATAACTTACTCTAATCTTATTCGTGAGATTGGAATATCTCCAGCTTCCCAAGCGAAAGGCACGTTTCTGAACATCCGCTTGTTGTAATTTAAATATGACATTTTCCTACGAATTTTACCTTAAAATATTATACAGATGGCTTACAGCTAACTAAAGTACAGTATATTCCTACATAGTTCATTAAATTAAAGAACGCAAATCGCAACAGTTGCCCCCGGATTAAGATAGTCTTTGGGGTTTAATCTATCGATTTTTACACCACAAGACGTTCTTCTTTCGCACTTAAGCAATACCAGTCATAAATCTCAGAACTATATGGTCTCATTATGCTTACCCTAATTTAACTAACCTACGTGAATTAACATCAGTTATCTGGTGTAATTGTCAGTAATACCTTGGTTCTCGGTGACTTAACTAAACAAAATACCTAGATAAGGAATCCACGTTTCCGCATTTCTTTCCCGGTTTATAGAGAACAGTGAAATTTAACATTTTTAAGATTAATGACCACCGCAGTAATCTGCCATTCTTATTGCTCATCTGCCGTAACCAGGTCAAAGGACAGTGATCCGTTTCTACGGTAAAATGGCTCAGAAACAAATAAGGCTTTAATTTTCCGACTGCCCAGACTAAAGCTGCACATTCGAGTTCACTTGCGCTATAAGCTTGCTCCCTATCCGTGAGTTTTTTGCTCAGATACAGCACCGGATGCTCTTCTTGATTAGCATCTCGTTGCGATAAAGTCACCCCCATTCCTCGCTTCGAACAATCGGTTTGTACTATAAATTCGCGGGAATAATCTGGAGCTCTCAACACCTTACCGCTCATTAATTCGTCCTTCAATCTTTGGAATGCAACTTCTTTCTGATCATCCCATTCTACTCTTGTTTTCGCATTTTTCCGTAATGCGTCTGTAAGTGGACTAGCTATGTCTGCATAGTTCGGGACGTAATGATTATAATACCCAGTGATCCCGAGAAATGTTCGAATATCCCGTTTGGTTTGGGGACGTTGAAACTCCTGTATGGCCGCTACCTTTACCTCCGACGGTTGTCTAAATCCCTGACCTATTTTATGTCCCAGATATACCACCTCGGCTTTTCCCCACTCACACTTCTTCGCCTTTATCGTTAGGCCTGCTTGATGCATTGCCAAGAATACCGCACGTAGATGTCCTAAATGCTCCTCCCAAGTCATCGAATGTACCGCCACATCGTCCAAAAATGGTTCTGCGAAATCGTCCATTCCCTCCAATATGGTGTCCATTAGCCGCTGAAACGAAAATGGAGCAGATTGCAGCCCGAACGCTAACGTCACTGGTTCGAAAACTCCACGATGCGTTATGAAAGCAGCATATTTTCTTGCTCTTTCAGTCATCCCTATTTGCCAGTAGGCTCTTACTACATCGATTAAACTCAGGTATCTGGCCTTGCTGCATTTTTCCACACATGCTTCTATATTAGGAACAGGATGTTGCTGTGGCACCGTAATAGCATTTAACGCTCTGTAGTCGATTACAGGCCTTGGATCCTTCCCTTCAGCCTCCACAATCATCATAGGCGATGAATACTCGCTGTTACTGGGCCTAATTACTCCCAATTCTAACATTCTATCGATTTCTTTGTCGATAGTCTCGCGTACCCTCTGTGAGTGTGAATACGCTCGAGTTCGGATAATTTTTTCCTCCTTGAGAGAAATATCATGTTCCACTAAGTTGGTTCTTCCGGGTCGATTTGAAAATAACCCTGGAAATTCTTGGATTAATTCCTCCAAGCTTTTCATTTGGGTTTCCGTGAGTTTTCCTACCCCTTTGGCTTGTTTCAACACTTCCGAAGCACTTAAGATTTCGGTGTCTTCTATTTCCAGTTCTGGAAGATCGAGTTCTGCTCCTTCTTCCCCAGGTTGTGTGATTACTATCGCAATGACTTCTGCCTTTTCAAAATAAGGTTTCAACAAATTGACGTGGACAAGAGTTTGTTTACGTTTTCCAGATATTTCTTTAATTATATAATTAGTATCGGAAATTTTCTCCACAATTTCTTTGGGTCCAGTCCATTGCATCTGCAATTTGTTGGTCCTGGCTTGCTGATATAACATAACCTTCTCGCCAACCTCGTAACATGAAGCCTTCGCCTTCAGATCATAATAACCTTTTGATTTGGTTTGCGCTTCCAAAGTCGCCGTTTTCGCGATTTCCTGCATTTGCCTTAGCCTATCGAGTAACTTTAATATGTACACTACTACCGGTTCGTTGGTTTCCTTTCCAACCCACAACTCCTTGATCATGTTTAATGGAGATCTAATCTGACGTCCATAAACCAATTCTGCGGGACTAAATCCGTGTGCAGCGTGCGGTGCACATCTTAAAGCGAAAAGCGCTTGATCGATATATTCATCCCACTCATTTCCGTTTTCGTAACACAACGCTCTTAGGATTCGCTTGTATACGCCGTGGAATCGTTCTACTGCATTTGATTGCGGATGATATGCTGAACTGTGTATGATTTTTATACCACATCGGTCAAGAAATTCGGTCGTTAGATTGCTGGTAAATACAGTGCCCAAATCCATCTGGATTTCGGATGGAAATCCTACTCGTGAAAATATATTTAATAACCCTTTTACCACCGATTCAGAATCTGCTACTTGCAATGGGATCGCGTCAGGAAATGTTGTGGCACTACAAATTAGCGTTAGTAGATATATGTTTCCCTTCTCGGTTTTCGCTAAAGGTCCTACAATATCCACATTTACTCGCTTATACGGTTCGGTGATTACTGGCACTCTACACATTGGAGCTTTTTTTCTATCAGTGGACTTCCCTACGCGCATGCAAACGTCACAGCACTTGATTTTGTTTTTCACGTCTCGTCCCATCTGATTCCACCAATAATTCTGCTTGATCCTGTCAATGGTTTTGTTACAACCCAAGTGTCCCATCCACATGTTATCATGTGCGATATCTAGCAACTTGCTTTGTAATTTTTCTGGCACCATCACTTGCTCAAAGCTCCGACCCAATTTGCCAGTAATTCTCCTGTGCAGTATTCCATAAGCAATGTAGAATTTTGCTCCATTGTTCTCCTTCTTTGATTCAGCCATCTCAAAATACTCCTTTAATTTTGGGTCTTCTAATTGCAGCATTCTTAAGGTTGTCGGTGTTAGTTGTGTTATGTCCGAGTAATCGACATCCGATTTAGGTATTGAAAATTGTTCGTCCTTTTCCAGGCTCGGTGATTTATACCCAATCTCCTTTTCCGCTTCTTCTCCGTGTTCGTCGAAATCTTTTCCGTCTTCTGAATTCTTTACTTCGGCATTCGTTTCTTTATTTTCATCGTGAACCTTTTCCTTTTCCATTATAGCCTTCGCCTGCGCTCTCGTTAATGCGAGCACTTGTTGAATTACCACATCCTCTTCCTTCGGCAGCATCTCCCACGTTCTATTCGATAGCAGATACGTATAATCTCGAGGCAAACGATTCGCTACAGCTGCTTCAGTTTCCACCTGAATTTCTGGCAAATTTAATTTTACCTTCGCAACTGGTAACGCCACACATTCTTCATTCAGGAGTCCTTGCACATATACATATTTCCCTGTATAATCGGCTCCTTTGATTAAATTTGTGTGCACGATATCATAGCTGGCTCCGCTATCTCGTAGTAATTTTGCTTCCACTCCATTTACTTTCGCTATTATGGTATAAGGTTCTAGCAGACCTTCCTCGTTCTTGCTCTGGCCTATCGTTGCTAAAACGACTTGTGTTTTGGGACATTCCGGTGAACCTTTATAGTGACCTACTGCACCACATCCAAAGCACTTCCCCGGCCTTCGTCTGTCGAAACTGCGTTTGTCCAAGTTTTCCTTGACAACACTTTCCGTTTGCACCTGACTTTTCCCTAAGTCATTTTTCAAGTTCGACGTCGTTGGCTTAGTTTCGAACTTATTTTTCGATGTCTTGAAGTTTCCATTATATTGCCGTTCCGTACCTGGTCCTCTTTTGGTGACGTATGTGTCTGCATGCTCTGCAGCTTCCTCCATCGTCTTGGACTTGTTTCGGTCCTCCACCCAAAATTTCATCTCCCCTGGCAACGAACTATAAAATTTCTCCAAGCACATCAGTTGAGTTAGCTTGTCGAAGTTTCCTTCCGCTTCTTCGCTCTTGATCCATTCCTGGAAATTGGTTTTTAGTTGGTATGCAAATTCCGCATAACTCTGGTCAGTTTTCCGTTTCCCGTACCGAAATTTCGTTCTAAAAACTTCTGCTGTTAGCTGATATTTCTTGAGCAGACTAGCCCTGACTTTGTCGTAATCTTTGCTGTCCTCTTCTGTTAATCGAGCCACGACCTCATTCGCTGTTGGTGACAACACACTCGTCAATCGAATTGGACGATTCCTTGGAGAAGTTCAATTGCGCACAAACCCGCTCGAAATTCGTTAAATACAATCCCATGTCACCGTCATCCTTGAAAGGTTGCAATTGTTTTGTCATATTCAAGGACATATTCCTAATTACATTGACATCATGTACATTATTTTCATTTGTCGTTTGAGCTTGGGCCTGAGCAATTTTCACTTGAGCATCTAATCTAGCTACCTCCAATCTTTCTTCTCGCTCCCTTTCAGCTAATTCTAACCTTTCTCTCCTTTCAGCTAATTCTAACCTTTCTCTTCGTTCCCTTTCAGCTAATTCTAACCTTTCTCTTCGTTCTCTTTCAGCTAATTCTTCCCACTTGTCCTTCCGAGGGTTTTCCTCCCAGGCACCTAATTCTACTTTAATGTCCTCTTCCGAATGTTGAGCCTTAATCAATTCTTCTATGATCTTTGCCTTTTTCTTTTTCTCCGGTAATTCAAACAGATTAGAAACGTATTTTAATTCGTTCACCGAAAAAATACTGTATTCGGAAACCATTGTTTCTTTTAAATGAAACACTTGATAAAATTTAAATTCTGTAAACCAGGAATTTTGCGGAACTCGTAAATTACCTATCGCTGCTGTAAAAACTTAACTAGTTCACAAACCGTCGAAAATTTACTATTACTGACAACTACGAGCAATACCTGATCCTATTATTTCAAAAAAATATATACACAACCTTACTAAATCGCATAATAAGACCATATAATCCCGAAATAAACAACAAGCATTACTTACGCACAACTGCAATTTTCTGTTTTCCCCGCTGTGCTGTCGTCTTATTCTTATTCCCCTGTCTTGTTTCCTGGAGTTTCCGCCGTCACTCACTTCGACACATTTACTGGATTTTACTGCACTACACTGGTTTTTCTTCGTTGTCAGTTTTACTGACGTTGTTCCCAGAATGCTGCCTCGCCGCCCCTTCGAATGACTCTCAGATCTCTTTGCACTTTTTTTTTCGTTTCAGTATAACTCATAATTTCTTTAGATTCTCCTACCATAACGGATTTGTCATGTGTTTTATTGCGAGACGCCTAAAGTCGGGGTAACTGGCAATCCTTTTAGTTAAAGCACACTCGGACACGAAGACCAAAGCTACTGTTGCGAGATTAATAAGAACACTTAAGTACAAATACTTGCATTTATTTTTCTGCCGTTTACAGAACACTTAAGTTTAATACCGTTTTTTCTTAACTTTACGTATTTACATCTTCTTATTAACTAACTAAATTCTAAGTCCATTTTGACCAAGAAAGCTCGGTGGGCGTTTACAAAGTTCCCAATAACCTATCAGAGCTGGTCTAAATTTTGGACTTTTGGGACGTACATACGGACGTGATAGTTCATAATAGTTCTATGAATTTTACAAGTTTGAGGCTTTCCCACGGTGAAATGTGGCCTGCTCGGACCCTTCGCAAATTTTCGCTATAACGATTTACAATTCTACTAAAAGCATTTGGTCCCAGCTGCGAATAATTTTTATGATCGAGTTGCAACCGTTGCTTCTTCTAATCACGTACCGGTCATATACATCACTCAGTATTTCGGTTTGTGAAGTAAACCCTGCATAAACTTACTCTAATCTATTCGCGAGATTGCAATATCTCCAGCTTCCCAAGCGAAAGGCACGTTTCTAAAGATCCGTTTGTTGTAATTTAAATATGACATTTTGCCTACGAATTTTACCTTAAAATATTTATTATACAGATGGCTTACAGCTAACTAAAGTACAGTATATTCCTACATAGTTCATTTCATTAAAGAACGCAAATCGTAACAATACATACAAATACTTTATAATTAACATTCAACATATCTGTAGAAAGGTGATCCATCACGCTAACAGTGCAGGTGTCTTGATACGAAGCAATAAAACTCAGTAGTCTTCTCCACGTACATTTATTTAAATTGGCGACATGTTTGGAAACCAGATTGGTTTCATCTTCGGGCCAAAATGATCATCTACAGAGGCATATTGAGTGTACATAGCAAAAACATTAACTTACTGGTAGTGAAAGCCAAGTGTTACATTTGTAGGTTAAATTAAATTGAGGTTAGGTTGAAACGTTGCAGACAAGGTAGCAATAAAATTAACAAAACACACTACATTGGAGAAGAAAAATTAATTCTTAGTGCTAACATCTACAAAGTTAGTATCTATTTTACTTCCTTTAAATTAAATTTCTATATTGTGATGTATTTACCAGTGTAACGATCTTTATAACGTAGTTTGCTGGTTAATTAATTTTTCATCTCCAATATGGTGTGTTTTGTGAATTTTATTGCTACCGCGTCCATAATAAGTGAACAATAGTTATTTACTACACAAGTGGGATAAGAGCATCACTAATAATATACATGTATGTAAGCAGACAAGTATATTAATGATGCATTATCACACATGTATTGTATAAAATTTTATCTACAACTACCCAAAATTGAGAACAGTGCATAAGAAAAATATCAGATGTCAGTTGCAAAAATATTTTAGGCTCCAAAGCAGATTTATTGTTCGATACTATGGCAACTAGTTAGATTTGTTATAAACAACGCTGCAGAACTAAATTATTTTTACCAACAAATTTTGTGAAAATAATAGAAACTGATAGTGAGTGAATCAGAGAGCCTACCTTCGGACATTAAAGAAGCTGCTGCGAATGCGGTTTCGATACTTTTACCAGATAAATCGAAAAAGAAGTTTTAACAATTTTATAAACGTTTCATGGAATGGTGTGAGTCAAAGAAAATCAAAAATGAAACAAGTGAACAGTTATTATTGGCACTTTGCGAAGAATTGGCGAAAAAGTCTTCCAGCCTCTTGGTATTCCATTCTATGTTGGGGGCAACAATTTCTATGAAGCAAAATGTTGATATCAGCAAATTTTATAATTTAGTCGTTTTTTTGAAAAACCAATCGACGGGGTACCAACCAAAAAAGACGATAAAGACTTTTTGCTAACAAAGGCAGGAAGATTTTTAAAATGTAAGGTACAATAAAATTAACAAATTCATTTTTAAGGTTGCGTTCATCATTAGACTAGGAAGTGCTTGCAGGAAGGAATAGCTAACTAATCTGCAGTTGAAAAACCTAAAGGACAAAGGACAGGTTTTCCATGTCTTCATACCAAACACAAAAAACGTTTCCCGAGAAGTTTTTGTTACTTCGTGGGGAATTGAGGGAGTAAATATGGTTCAACTAATTCCAAAATACCTGGCGCTGCGCCCTAACTATGCCAACGACGCGACGGACGGTTTTTTGTCAGATACAGAAGCTGTAACTGCATAATGCTTCCAGTTGGGATAAACACATTTGGTAGCATGCCAAAGAAGAGTGCCTCCTTTCTCAAATTGCCAAACCTCAAGAATATATGAGACATTGCTTTAGGCGATCTTCCACTTCACTTTTAGCAGACTCGGGAGTAGATCTTTTAACTGTGAAACGGCATGGTGGGTGGACGTCCAACACAGATTGTGAAGGGTATATTGTGACTTCAATTGAAGATAAAAAAAGAATAGCTTCAAAAATTCTTGCAGAAGAGATTACTAACACTGAAGCCACAACAAGTGCTTGTAATCAAAACTTAAGCATGGCTAACAAAAATGCAAATCAGTTGACTTCGTCTGGCATTCATTTATCTAAATGTAAAAATAGTATTATTAAAATAAATAACAAATAAGTTTGGCTTAGGACATTGTCTATGTTTTGTTTAATATATTATAATTCAAATTTTTCTGAATTTTTATTGATTGACCTCCTTTGTCTGTCTTTTGCATTTTGGTGTATAATTTTTTATTTGATTAATGTTTATTTGTGGATTCCTTTAATTACATCACTATTGGTGTAATGGAAGTTCATCATAGTGTACCGCTCCCTTAAACGAGAAGTGGACACGCCCTGGGCTACACACCACTTACCTTTAGTGCTTCGCTGCATATCTATGTAAATTGTACAGGTGAAGGGGTTGCAGAAGGAACACAAAAATATTATCAGCAATAAGAGCATTCAATCAAACCCAGCAACTTAAAATTTGTAGGACCTAACAAATAAATAAAACATAAATAGGAATAAATTTGCAAGTATTTTAGTCAGCAGATATGCTAATTAATAGCTCAGGATTACAACTCAGCATCACCAAATGTGAGTATCGCAGCTGACATGTGGGCACAACGTCCAAAGGACCGGCGGAAGTGAGTTTTCGGCACATAAGTATTTTAGCAATGTGGAAACGGTTAAGCACTCACTCTTTTAGCGTTATAAATTGATTGATTAAAAGGAGTAATTAAACACGTTTCAGTTTGAATTTCTAATGCCTTAGCAAGAACTGACGGCAACTGCCGTTGTTGATAGAAACGCTGAAAGATGCCTGTACTTACATTTTGATTCGGTGTTATGTCCAGCGAACTTGACGGGGAAGATCCTGGTATGTTGCATCTTGACAAAAAGAACTACTAAGCAGGATTTGGCTGCATTATTTTGTAGATTCCCAGGACGCCACGAGCAATGTGAGCAGCAACTGCGGAAAAAACGGCCTAGGGCATTCGGGAATTTCTAGCCAGCTTGCACGGCGAAGCGATAAATGGGAGCCTCAGTTATTTTTTGAGTAACTGTAGAATAACCTTAAAAAGCCGCATGGGAACCGGCCTAAATATCGAAATTAGTATGAACAATTTACGCCACTTTGAGAGCGAACCCGTGGGCCGAATTGGCTGATTTTGGTGTTAATCGACTCAGTAAGCCAGTAGTAGGGTTTTCAAATTTTTATAAGTGACTTTTTTTATGTGGATTTTCTAACCTCAAAGTTAACTCGACACACAAAATGGATCACTCTTGTACAAATTATTATTTCGCGCCCAATTTGGGTCCAAAACGCTAGTTGTACAATATTCTGTCTACGATAGAATCTAGAAAAACACAGTATATACAAAATAGTATATTATGACACTAGTGTATAAGTACGTTTTTAAAGCACTTGCGAGTTTAAGAGCACGTCGCGAGGCGGAGTGCTTTTCACGTCGCTACTTTTTCTACGATCCTAACAGAAATATAAAAAATTAGTTTCCTGACACGTTTTCCGTCACATTGTGTTAGATATTCTAGATTATGTTAATATTAAAATTTACGGCAAAGCGTGTTTTAATATAGTATTAAAACACGCCATCAATGGCAACGTGCGAAAAAGACGTAATTCGGGCGCTAATATTAAGAGTGAAACTGTGCAAAACGTTATCATTTTGACACGATCGTAGAAAAAATATTTTAAATGTAAAGTGGAAGTACTAGCACCGGTCGTAATTTAGCGTGGTTAAAAAATTTTAAACATGTTGCTACTGACGACGTAACTACTGAAATCATTTTAAATAGGATTCTACTGACGACGTGAACTAATGAAAACATGTTATTAAACAATCGTTTTACAAACTTAAAACTGCCAACTAAATGATAATTTTTCACACTGTCGTAGATAAATAAAATTAATAGTTATCTGTGAAAATCATGAGCATGTTAAATGTATTTCCTGCCTAGTTGTTACACTTTAAAATGGGCAGCCTGTATATTTGAAAGACAGGTCTTGAATAGAAATTACGGAAATATAGCGATAAAAATAGATCTAGGGAAAGTAATTCAAAGACGAAGATTAGTAAATGGAAAATAACTTATTAAGGTGTTGCCCCTAAATCGATCATAGTAAGGCAACTATGTTTTTTGGAATATCTACTTAAATACAACTAAATTCTATCAAAGTAAGAACTATGTTTTTCTATTTCATTTTAACAGAAGGAAATATTTCTATTACACTACCAAGTAAAACCAGTCTACATAGATAAAAGGGAGTTGTCAAACTCAATTTTGCTGCAGCAGTTAAGATACTTAAGACTTTTACTGTCGTAAGATTTTCTCTACATTCGCGGCATCCAATTTTTCAGTAATGATTATGTATTATATAAGTGTAGAATGTAACATATTAAGTCACGAGAGAACAAAGTTTAACCACGCCCATAGGGTGGAGTGGTTGATTTTCTTGCGTGGCTAATATGTAATCCACACAAATGCAATACAACGTTTTATCCAACAGCTGTGGCGAATATCCTTAAACATTTATTTTTTTCTCTGTCGTGATATTATGTTGATATGCTATTAATAAAATTTAGAAATTGCGAGCAAGCCTTGACTTGTTATGGTAAGAAACCTATAATAATAATAATAATAATAATAATTTCTTCCTTATATTTTTTTCTCATCAGTGGCTTATGGTAGACTTTCTTTATTCTACATTACCGTAGTACTATGTGTTTTATCTACTAAAATCTTCATGGTAAAGTAATATTTTAATGATGAAGGTAAATAAAATGCTACTTTATTCGCTACTGAATAAAACATAATTCGTAGTAACTAACAAAATACGGAGAAATTAGGTTTTCCCCTTATAGCTAAAATGTGTCTTTATTCACTTATACTATACATAACTATTAAACTTCAGAATAAATGACGATCTAAAATTTCAAATAGAAATTTATTTTCTGATTTATATCTCTTGGTACATACCGATTCCCCTGATCGATTTTCGAACAGTATATTTCAGGGTATAAGAGGTTTTTAAACAACCTTCTGAGGTATATTTCAAACGCAACATACTTGAGACCTCAGAATCATTTTTAAGCTTGCTCCTCATCGTCTGAACCCTCGTCACTTATCCCTCTGCTTGCATTTATTCAGGAAAATGAAATGATATCTTCAATTTGACGTGGCAAATCTTAATCTTTTTCGAGCAAAGCGACCATCTCGGTAAACGAACATTCCCTAAAAAGAATTTTATGTGTTGTTTGCACGAGTATATACTGAAATCGAATTCCGTGTAGTAACAAGCAACTGTGGTGATTTGCTCATATTTTTAAAAAGTTTATGTTTTTTTATATAAACTTCCGGAAGTTGCAAATGTATGCAATCAGTGGTGATGTCAACGTGTGTTGATATGATCGATCTATTATACAAATATTTGTAATAGCTGTAATGAATAGTACTGCCTGTACAACAGAATTAGCGAATTATGAAGTAGCGACAATATTTGCTTGACCGTGTATATATATATCTAATTGTGTAATTGGCAAATTCTACTAAACAAATAACGCTAATTTTCCCCCAGTTTGGAAGCTCATTAATTTATTCAATATTGATCCTGGGTAATTAGATTCAAGTCCAGCAATCAACCTTAATACTTCACAAACGTCTAAATTCTGCGGGAAATTTCCAGCGGTAACCAGGGTTGGCGTTGGTAGTACCATTTTGGTCGTCATTAGTCAGCAATTTCAGCACGCACCTACCCATTAGCAGCTTTATCGGCTGCAATTTATTCGCAACTAATCGCCGCCTGACACGCTTCTATGCACACTCCTAGTGTGAAAGCAGTCGTATAAATTCCGGAAAAAATAAATAAAGCCCTGGCACATCTTGCAAATGGCGAAAATATGTATATGCATGCTGTTTTCCGACCGAAAGCAAGTGGGCGCGAGGTCATAGTCCGTTAAAGCTGGTGAATAAAGAGGAAGCGACCTTCTTCAATGACACAGAACGGTTGCAATCTTTATAATTATGGCAAAATAATATCGTGCACTTCAGTTTGATTTCATTAACTGTTATTTAATTGTAACGGTATGTTGAGGACTGCTGTTCGCAAAGTGTACTTTATGGAAAGTTCTCATCAGGATTCGAATTTATTATCCCTACCATCCGACATTTTTTAAGCTTGCAGAGTCATATAATTTTAGAAAGAATTTCCTTGCATTAATTTTATTTTCCATTAACCAATTATATGTTGTTTATATGTATAATACGAGGTATATAAAGCAGTTCATAACGCCCGCTTATAATTAGTGGGCGTAATCGTTACATTGGTTCTTTACGCCCTACGGCATTGTGGACTGTTTTTCAAGCTTTTCAATTTACTTACGTATTCAAAGTGGAAAATCTAACCTTGTATGTAGGCTATGTATCACGGACATTACTTGATTTGTATAGACCTCGGGCGACTTATAAACCCTGCAACGGGCATAAACAACGTCACAATGTCTTCGGTATATATAAATAACTATAACGTAAACTAATTCTTATAGCAACAAGGTTTTGTTACTTTGTTTCTAATAGTGAGTAAACCCGGAGGCAAACACTGAAATCTATAAAACTTCTATGTGGGGTTTCATTATTCTTGATTTTTGTGTGTCAGGCAATCATTGGGTTTTGTTCAATTATGAGCTGCTGTAGAAATTAATTGAAGAGGTCTTCGGGATAATAATTTGGAAGCAAGTGTAATATTTATTTAAAAATTAATATTAAGTTTCTCAGGAAATTCGTAAATAAGAACATACATTTTTTTTAATTACGAGAAAGCAATTTAAGTCACCTTTTTGATCGATAAAGGAATTACTAACTTTGTTATTTGATTATTTCAATGATTGTCATAATTTTTGACGTTTTTATATGAGACGATAGAAATTTTTCTAAGACAGTAATATACTGCTTGTAGCGCATGATACCTCCAATGAAATAAACATTTCTAACATCTTTCCTTAAAATCAGACTTCAAATCATAATATGTGAAATTTTACATCTTGGTCTATGAGGCTATAGCATTTTTCAAGTTTTCCAAACAATTATAAATGTATTCAAATTTTACGTTTTACATGTAAACCATATTCAGAAATTTCATTAAACAAATATAATAAAAATAAAAATAATTTACTTACCAAAATACAGGGAGTTTATTATAGCGCGCAATGTGTAAATGTGTTTATTTTAAAATGCAGTATGGAAACGTTACTGAGTATGTAAAAACATAATATATTCTACGGAGGAAGGAATTCTGTTGATCAAATGGTATACAGACTTCAGTTTACAGAAAGTATGCGGGTTATTGCATGCCCTGTTGTTATTTCTGATGCTTCTTTTTCAATAAAATCGTGGTTCATATATTTTATTTTAAAATAAACGCATTTACACTCGACGTGGGGTACCCCTAGAAACCAATAGTAACAATCAAGTCCTCATGGAAACGGGAATACCACATTGCGCATTAAAATAAATTCACTGTATAATTGATATTAACGATACAAGCTGCAACTAAATGAGTCTCATTAGGTGCCATAAGCAGACGTGTATTTTAATATTCGTATTTTATCACATCAATAAATTCTGGTTCAATGTATTTTTGTATATAAAAAGGGTGCGGTAATATCCATTACCGCGCTGAGTGCGGTAATACCTATCCATTACCGCACCGAGTCCAATGTATTTTTTATATAAAAAGAGTGCGGATTTAGATACAATATTTAAAAAAACCTAGCCCTGCACACATGAATAAAAACTATAGAGTGTGTTATAATCATTTCCCTACAACAATCTTCAGAAATCCAAATTTACCAAGCCAAGGGTATGTAGGTATCATAAAATTCGGTTTTGGTTTGCCCTAATACTTCTCTCAAGTATTAAACCATAATTATTTGTCAATCTAAACTAAATCATAGCAATAATAATATAAGATCATGTTTATGCATTTAAATTTTTATGTTGTCTGATAACAGGTTAGCTAAAGGAAGTGTACCCAGTCAAAATTTGTTTACGAAAGTCAGTTAAAAAAAACATGTCGTGCTACCCCCAAAAAAAAAGGCTACGAGACGACTATCTCTTCTGGAAAGAAGACGATGCCTCAAGAGCTTCTACTGACGGTAAGTACTGAAAATGTAAAGTGAGTTTAATCTACCTCTGTGAAGTTAGCACCACAAGTTCAAAAGATGTTATTTTTTCGAGAATTCCCGTTGCACCCCAAGGAGTTCTAGAGTTCCTTGCTATTTTTAAAAATAGTTCTATATAATTAAGAATAAAAATGTGAAACGAAAATTTCGGGTGCTAACTTCCTCCAACAAATACCACATAAACCAATGCAGATAATTCTTTCACTAAAAATTTCTTCATTTCTTATATCATACGTAGAATGTATACATTAGTGCTTCGCCTCGTCGAGACGAGACCGAGACTGGGGTAGTCTCGGTCTCGACGAGTCGAGACCTATAGTGGTCTCGATCTCGATCTCGGTTCAAATGCCAAGTCTCAGTCTCGGTCTCGGTCTCGAAAAATTTTTAGGTCTCGGTCTCGGTCTAGGTATCGACGAGAGTCTTAACAAATTTTAATATGCAAAGTAAAATTTGATGTTACAACATTCGACCTTGCTTCGTATACCGATGTAGATGACGTTCTACTAATCGCAAATCTTAAAATAAAACATATTGCCTGCGAATGAAGTGATTCATTAGTCAGTTAGTACTTCCCCCAATTCGATTTTTAAATCAAGTCAGTGCAGCATTTTTAATGTATTTCTCGCGTCTGCGAATACTTGCCCTCGGTATGCAAATAGTACACATAACTGCCTTTTTCCGTATAACTTGGAATAAGTAATTTTTTTAAGAATAAAATGTTAAAAAAATCGAGACTCTCGACGAGACCGAGACCGAGACCGCTCAAGTCTCGGTCTCGGTCTCGAAAATTTTAACAAGTCTCGTTCTCGGTCTCGTCTCGAAATTCGAGACGAGACCGAGACGAGACCGAGACCAGTCTCGTGGAACCGAAGCACTAGTATACATTTATGTGCAACAGTTTTCGGATATACATCGCGCGTCGGTGCTGATATTTATCCAACACATTTTCCGTAAGCTTTGTTTAAATAATTTCTGTAGCACATGTAAGAAATAGTTTTGAGATTAATTTTATATCATCTAAATCTAGAAGAATACGATTTCCACTAGTTTAAGAATCATTGACAGATATTTAAAACTAATTTGTAAACGCGATGTACGCATAAAGTTCATCACTTTTTAGTACCTACTAAAGAAATTTCGGAAAATATTTTTTTCTGGGCTTTTGCAGTCTCAAAAAGAATGGAGACCTACACATTTATATCCGCAAGATAGTTCCAGATAGTGTAAATTTTTAAAAAAAGTATATCTTTGAATGCACATCCTATGATTGAATTTACGGCCTCGCCCAAATATGCGTTTCTCGTCTATTTGAATTTTTGGTAATTACGCATTTATGCGGTTCCCGACCTCAAAAGGTCAACATACCGCACTTATTCTTTGCACAGTTTTGACTTGTAGAACATTTATTCTGTATCTGTTAGGTCCACTTTTTGTCAAGAATAAAGCCTACGCTATGTACAAATTATTACTTTTATGTATTTCTGAGTTTAAGTAAAAATTAACAAAATTTAAATTTTTTAAGGTGCTCACCCTGTATAGATTTGGTCTGAAATTTTCTCGGATCCATGCCAGGTGGATACATAATATGTATGCAAAATATCGTCTTCCTCCAAGAAATAGTTTTTGAGTTGTATACCGCCAACAGACAGACAGACATACGGACGGAATTGAGAAAACCTGTTTTTCATCATCTAGTGACCCTGAAACACGAAGATCTGAAGAAATCTGGGAAGGTGATTTTTTCGTGATTACAATACTTCCTTGGCGGTATAACTCAAAAACTATTTGTCGGAAAAAGATGATATTTACAGGTACACATATAAACAGGGTGATTTTAAAATGTTTCGCCAAACTTTGAGGTATTATTCTACACACCAAGGCAAATAAAAAAGTCCATATAAATATGTGTCCGAAAATCGCACGTTTTTGAGTTATGAGCAATTTTTGAATTTGAGAAATAAATCGTAAACTATTAAAAAATATAAGGTGGCTGGAATACTTGCTGTCAAAATTAAACAGTTAGGCGTCGTATCAAAATGTACACAAATGCAGAATTAGCAGACATGCATTTTATGTATGCTTGGCCCCATGGAAATACCAGAGAGGCACGTCGTTTGTATGAAGAGCGGTTTCCCAACCGAAGAATTCTAGAAAGGAGTATGTTAGGCAGCACCTATCGCAAGTTTTTGGCGAACAGTGGATAGACCGAAGTGGGCCTATTCCATGGCCGCCACACCCCCCAGACCTTAATCAGTTAGACTTCTTCCTTTGGGGATTTAAAAAGCCTCGTGTACATCACCCCCATTAATACAGTAGAGGAATTAAAGCAGCGTGTTAACGATGCCTATCAAGCTGTTAGAGGAATACCAGGCGTTTTTGAAAGAGTAAGACAGTCATTAAGGCGGCGATTAGACGTCTATGGGAGATGGGTGTTGGACATATCGAACATCTACTCTGAAGAAGGTTTGATTTCCCAAATTCAGAAATTGCTCGTAACTCGGAAACGCGCGATTTTCGGACACATGTTTATATGGACTTTTTTACTTCCCTTGGTGTGTAGAATAATACTTCGAAGTTTGGCGAAACATTTTAAAATATACCTGCCATGAAACCGTCAAACTTTTAGACAAATATATACAGATTGAGCACTATAAAAAATCAAATTTTCCTTATTTTTGCATTAATTTTGTAATCAAAGCAAGTTATAATTTTCACATAGCTCAGGCTTTACACTTGCCGGAAATATAAACTAACAGATACAGGATAATGTCACCAAAGGGTTGAAACGTTTCAACAATAAGACCGTTCCGTTAAATAGAGGCGCGCGCCGCACTCATTTCAATAAGGCTGGATAGCGCAGTTCTACTTATCGATGCGGCTATGATCGCTACGCAGATGCGGTAACGATCGCTACGCAGCTGCGGCGAAGTTCAAACTCCAGCAGGATAAATTTTTAAAATTTGCAAATTGATCTAATTCGTGCGACGGAACTTCGGTGTAAACCCATTTACAGATTTTTTAAATTATGTTGCAGTGCCAGTACCTTCACTAGCTGCTTGACTTTCAAAGAGATTTCGAATGGATTCAGTAAAGAAAATCAGAATGTTCTTGGGTTCTAAACAAAATCCCTTGTATTGTTCTATTGTTGTAGACTATGTAAATATTCACACAAAAATATTATTTACCTAAACATAATAAAAAGCCTTTACTTGTAATTAGTGGTATCAAACACTTTCATTTTTTATTGCTGTATTGTGAAGATGATACTAATGAGTGTTTCAAAAACTTGTTATAAATAAATATGTTTAAAAACACATTTTCGAAACATGTCTCCATGTCTGTATAGCTTTTACAATAACAAGATTTGAAATTTGCGGGCGTTCGGTAGAGGTCGCCACTGCTTCTGTTCGCATGACTGCACATGCCATTAATATACAGCCGTCCAGTACAAGTAAAGGTAGTGACATCTGCGTAAACTTATTAAAGACAAAGTAACCAGTAACCCGCCAACTTTTAAGAAGTACTTGTTGAAAGTAAAACTTACTTTAAAAGCTTCTATAATTCCAAATCAAGTTTTTACAAACGTTATACACTTTAAAAGCGATAAATATTAACTAACCATGTTATTTTACCGGTTTCAGGTTATTAAGTCATTGTTTATATATACAAAGGTAGGCTGGTAACTACGTCATAACTGTATCTATACGGTAATAGTCCCTTACCGTACAAGGCAGCCATTACCATACTACAACCGATAAACTATTGAACAAACCATGGATGTTATGAATCATAAAAGCCATAGATGTCTAACTCCTAGCATTTCTATATACGTATATTAATAGCTATTAATCTATTATTAACCTAAGTATCTTAGAAACCCTAGCTTTAACAAATTTATTTTTATTTAAATTACTACTATACTTTCGATAGTTTATGTAAGACCTCCAAGGTAAATTTTACTAAGGCTTTAGCTATTTAACAAAAAATTTGCAGAGGCACTAGTAACAATTCGCATAATATTATATTATAGTGCAGCCCTCTATCGGTCAGGCTGCGAAGTTTTCAATATATCATGTATATAGGAATGGACTCACTGCAAACTTTTCTCACACACCATACTGTTATTCACAATCTGCGCTTATTGTTCGCTATTAACATATTGTGCAGTTACTAGATATGATAAAAAGCAACCTATATGAAATTAGTTAAATACCTGCACCACGGTAAACGAAGTCTTTTGTCGAACATGGTGGTTGGACTATGGCTTGATGGCTGTGCTACAATGTAGATATTCTAATGTAGCACTTTTCAACACACATAAATCAAGGCTTGAACAGAAATTATTTAAACACGTTAGAGATTTTTATTTGCGAATTTTCATTTTCCTAAGCTACACATACACAATGCTACAGTGGGTGATTATTCGGTAGCAAATAGACGCGTCATTCAAAACCTGTCCTTCCCGCGTAGGTAACACAATGGAGCTGAAATATTGCGTTTGATGAGAATTTTGACAGATGATTTAGCAGTTCAGAGATTGCCTACGTGTTACAGTGAACAAACGCTGATTTTGCCTTTAACCGCAAAACACAGTTTCCCTGCCTTTAAATGCAAATGTCTTTAATAGGGCGAATAAGGGAACCACATGCCGTATATTCTTGAAACGAAATTTTCAGGGAGATGGAAAGCTAAGAGGCACGCATAATAACATGCCTGCTTTTCTGCTTGCACCTTATTAAACTGAACCGCTTTTGCGAAGGTGAACGAAGGTTAAATGTAGCTCTCTACTGATTTTCTATCTATGTACGTATAAGAATATTGGAACAATAGTAAAAAAAATATTTTATTCTGCGTTATTGCAGCTAAATTTAACTAGGTAAGTTCTGTTGAATTGCCTCTCTTGCATACAAAGGACAATAAAAAATCTCTAAAATGTTACAGGCATGAAACAGCATTAATACAAAGTGATTAATAAAGAACTACATCTAGTTGCCCTTGAATTTATTTGCCTATCAATTTTTGTGTTAAATGTTTTGTGTTCTCGAACTAGCTAGAGCTTGAGCATACAAGTATTTACAGCTCTGTCACTAGCCAGCACTAGCCAATAAATTTGAATGTGAACTAGATGCAGTTCTTTTTTAGTCACTCTGTATACCGTTTACAGTCTTTCAAAAGGTGTTATTTGACACAGCCGCAAGAAGTAAATCGGTACAAAGTTAGTAAGGTTAATAAATATTGCTATGACAAACATAAAAGTACAGATGAAAATGGTAGAAATAGAAACGATCTACAAAACGATATAGGAAGAAGACAAGAAGACGAGCTGTCAAATACATTAGTTAAATTATATTGCAAAGTATAGTCGGAGCCCAAACTATTGCGCAAAGTTAACAAATAAGTGTTGAGTTTCTTACGTTGTCCTAGTTATCTACCTTACCTGTAGTTTTCCTAAAAGCTACTTAACTGCTATGCAAATTTAAAGCATATATGTGGTTTTATCCGCCACGGTTAACATTGAGTTAAGTTGCAGTTATGCATTTTGTTACGGTATCAAATGATTATAACGACACTCAAAGGTGTGGGAGTGCCACTTGTTTTATCATGTCCGGGAAACGTCGACCCTTGCCCTGGAAATCTCAAAAACAGGACAAAAGCTACGGCTTCATACGCTCAGGGAGATGGGCGTGGTCCTAAAAACGGTACACCAAAAGCAAGCGTGACGTATGTATAGGGTCTGGCAGAACTCCGAAGGCCAAGCGGGAGTAGAATATTTGTGCACAGCCTCTCGACTACCAACACAGCGGTCACTGACTTACCTGCGACGTTTATGAACTCCTCTTAGGCTTCACCTTACATAAATCTGGCACAGTGTATAATTCGACCTGAAAATAAGCATGCACAGGCCCGTGGAAACAATCATAAGGCAACGTACAGTAAACCGATCTATTGGTCCAGCACAATACAAAAGCGCCGACGTTGTCAGCGTACACAAAAAATAAAAACCAAAGGATGGGCACAATAACTAAAGATCCCAGCTGAGGGTCGCTGTACCTTTAAACTATTGCGAGATTGTAACACTTGGTACAGTGCCCCAACGCGGGTGGCTGGCAATATTTGTCTTGAAGAGCGCTTATTAGTGTTTGCGCACAGCTCAAGCGGACTGGTGATTAAGCGCATGAATTCTAGTTTGCAAGGAACCCACGCTGGCTTCTGACATGTAAGACATCGATACAGGAATTATTAATTATAAACAGTCTAAGCTTACGGCTGGTATTTACATGAATGGTTAATTAGCAACAGCCCAAGCCGACGGCTAGTATTACAGGAAGTATTAATTATAAATAACCTACGCTGTCGGTTGGCTTTTAACATGAATTATCAATTATAAACAGCCTACACTCTCGGCTAGATTTGAACATGAATTATTAATCACAGCCTACGCTGTCGGCTAGATTTTAAAATTAATTATTATTTATAAACAGCATACGCTGTCGGCTGGCTTTTAACATGAATTATTAATTATAATTAGAGGCTACGCACACTACCTTAATTAGTCGGCTTCGCCGTGATGCTTCAAATAAAGTCAGGCACCCGCCGTACAAGCAGTTGTGTCGTGGCCTGATGTGTGGGTGCCGTGTGAAATCCCCTAATCCCCCAAATCTGCTAGGACACGTGCGGAGCCTTCACATGAAACAGACGAAAACTGTCGAGACCTGCATAGGTGCCCGTTCTAAAAACTGGTTCCCAATGTAGCGGAAAAATTGCTGTTTGCTCAGTTTGATATGATCCAATGGCCACAACGTTTTTGTTTGACTTTATTAGAAAAAGCTTACAAAAAAATTAACTACATACCTGTTTCATTATATGTTGTAACTGGATAAATCAACACTAAATTGCAAGGAACCTTTAACCTTCCACGTTCCACCAGTTGGCATGGGGTCAAGCAAATGCAGACTAATATCTTTAATAGAAGTAGTTCTACAATCCAAAGCCAATGAAAATGAAAATGTATCTCCATGTCTTCTTTAAAAGCCGACATTAAATTCCTTATTAATAGAATCAGCTCCCATTACTCTTCCCGTAAAACATTTCAGGGATTTTTCTGTGAGAAATTTTATGACTACAAATGAATCAATATTGATGTCATCTAAAGAGTTAAAAAGGGAGGACTCATTTTCAAAATAATCTATAACCTCAGAGTCCGTTAATATTAATTCAGAATGTTCACTATCTGTAGAGCAATTACTTTCAGATGGTCTAATTCTTCTCTTTGCATTTTCTTTTTTTTAACTGTTTTCTTTGTTTTTTAAAGGCAGCCTCTTTCTTGATACTTTTATACATATACCAGGGTGCTTGTCAAAATTTTCGTAACTTTTTTCTGGTTACCCTTTCTCTTCAGGAGTCGGCGTTACATCGTTTATTGGAAAATCAATTGTTGCAGTTTCTATGTTCTCAGTATCACTATCCTCTTGGTTTCGTTCATCGTCAAATTATTTTCAGGATTTATAGTAGATGGATTGTGGTAGTGGCTCCGTTCTGCTTTGGGAGCTTTAGAATCATCCTAATGACTTAGTTTGACGTTGGAAAAAACCACATTTTTATTCTTAATTGTTACTAAATAGGGATGGGCGCGTAACGTGAAAACAGTCGGATCACGCTAGGCCACGGCGGGTCTCGTCATGAACGTGAGTAATATTTGAAAATCGGGCCCTAAATGTGACTGAACGTGAGTGAACATTTTCAAGTCGTGTTACACGATTCACGTTGAATATTTAGCAACAAATAAAAGACTGCAGGGTGCCCAGCTCCCCGCCCGTGTGAAAGATCTAGAGCTGGAGTGGGAAGTCACTGTACTTCTTTGTGGCAGCTGCAGCGACGGAGCTTCGCACCTGTGTTGTGTCTATAGTTATGCCTTGGACATAAAAGTACTTTTAAACCTACGAATTAAAAATGTTGCCTAGCACCTTTTTGTACTCATTTCAGTAAAGGAAACGTCAATTCCAATAACAGCTTTTGGCATTAAAAGTAATGTCTTTGAAAACGGTTGCAAGAAATGTTTATGAGGGAAATCGGTATTTATTCCTTAATGTAAGGTATTGTAGTCAATTTTTATTTATTTCTTTGTGTCTACCATTCTGATTGCAAAATATCACGTAAACTATTTCACTTGCAGGGCATATTTTAGTTTAGAGTTTTTAGGTCTGTTGCGGGTACTTTATTGGCTTTAAATTTGAATATTCTGTTCTACCTATCTGCATTTGAATGTTCAAATTAAAGCTGCAGGTCACGGCGTGACTCTCCACTCACGACGTGATCCGCAGCATTTACTACTCACGTCGTGAGTGGAGAGTCACGCCGTGAACGTGAGTGAACGTGAGCGTTCGTGAACGAGAGCGTTTAAAGCAAGCGTGAAACGTGAGTGACGTGAGTAAATACTCACTCACGCGCCCCTATCTAGTACTAACGCTCCTCCGGTTGTGGAATATCGGTTACAACTTAAGCGGATAAGTCTCCATCGTTAAAAATCGTGTTGTTGTAAGGACAAATTCTGGTTGCCATAAAGCCGAATATGCAATCCTTTGCAGTAAATACAAGAGGATAAGCATTCCCGTTTATTTCGGCAACGTCGTAAATGTTTATTCTCTGGCCAGGATGTTTGATCAACCATGATTGGCATGTGTTGTTGTAATTACGTTTTCGAGAATTGTATACACCTTTTCAGTTAGAGTTCTGGCTGGTATAAGGAAGTAGTGTTAATAGAATGGTGTTATTTTGACGAACCGTTTTGATAACATTAAACGATACATGGGACTCGTGCTTATCTCTGATTAACAACTGAAGTTCTGAGGCTGTCGGTTTACTATGTCGAATATAACGATCCATCGACTTCTGAGCAAATGTTTCGCAGGTCCTCCAACCCGATGAAAATGCAGAACATATTGAGATGGTTTTAAGCCTACAACTTGGCTCTGTTTGCAGTGTAAGATATTTAACCAAGTCAATAAAGCACAGAGTTAAGATATTTTATGAAATTGCAATTGAAAACAATAATAAAAGTATTAAATGCATTGGTAATGAGATGCGAGTAGTAGTAATTAAACGGATAAAGTCACGCATAAGCAAAGCATATTTCAGAGAGTTTGAATAAGGTAATACAATTAAATTAAATAGGTGTGTGTATATTTAACGCCAGGCCAAATAAAATTAATTGTCACAAAAGGTTTGTTATGTGCAGACGAAATGAGCGTAATTACATTAATAGAAGCACAGGTCAGTGAATGGCAAGCAATCTGAAAGGTAAATTAAATTGGAATAAAGAACAATAGAAAATTGCAAAGAGCAATCCCGAAATTAGGCAACAGAAAAGAAAGAAAAAGAGCACGTGTGTAAATTTGAACTCAGTTTCCAGTGCATTAATAAGACAAAGTGAAAAAGCAGAGCAGTGATTCTAAAACATTTGTGTGCATAACAGAAAGAACAATGATAGTTATAAGCAAAGAACAATTTTTTTAGATTTAAGAAAATGTTAATTTAAGATTTATGTAATCAAACTTTACTTCACCTGTGTATTTTGCTATCAAAACTAATTTCCAGTTAACAAAAATGATCGCGGTAACATAGCAACGAGATGCGTTTTTGTAAAATAAAGAGAACAATTGAAATGAACTTAAGACAGTTTGGGCGAAATGGCACTCCCTTAAAATTAATGTTTTTACGAGAATAAAAGTATTTACCAGTTTCAAAAGTGTTGCATTTTATTACACGCATCATTAGGTACCCAGGTGTGGAAGTGTTTGTGGCAGTTTCTGCTACGCTAAAAGTATACATCTCCGAGTGTATCGGCCGCCGACAACTGAAATTTGAAAAATAAAGGCATTTACAACAATATAGGCCCTGGTGGTGCTCCTTTCAGTATATAGCCTTTGAAATATTTCCTTGAAAATATCAGTAAGGAAAATCATGTTACCTATGGCATTTATTGCGCAGCATATAGTTATGAGAGTTCCTCTCTATTCAGCAGTAATTTGGACAATTGTTTTTGACCTTTAGTCGAGATAACTTTGATACCACCTTGAACCATCATCAGACCAGTTTCATCCAGTGTAATTTTGACTATGCCCGAATTTGTATATTTCATAGACTTGTTTAAGATTTCCATAGAATTTGTCCATTACAGGCCTGTTGAATCCCATCGCTCGTCCAAGTGAAGTTGCTTCTGCGGTGCGTACTGATAAACGTCCACTTTATTTGAAAATATGTATAAACCAATACTTTCCGACCTGTTCATTTCTTTGCCATATTTCGGGGATGTTTTTGTTGTTAGCTACAGCGAGTTTATAGGCCACTTTTCGTGCATTTTTGGGTGTTAGTCCATCGTTTTTAGATTTAGATGTTCCGAAAGAACTTCTAATTCACCAGTTCAAAAAATTTTAGCGACAACACAATTTGGGGTTAATCTGAGTGCCCCTTCTAATACAGGGCTATTCCATTGTCGCATTTCTTTATATAACACCTCAATGTTGTTCGCCGGATGCCGTATCTCAGAGCGGAGAATTTTATGAGGTTCACCTTATTTTAGTCCTATTAATGCATTTCTCGTTGACTCACTTGGAGTTCTTCCTATTCCAGTTCGTTTAGGTTGCCATCGCCGCATGGCCAAAAGTATAAATAACGAAATACGAGTGAAGCCTAAAAAATTATTGATCGTGTTAGGAACAGTGATCACCCTTTTCCACAATCCCAAGTGATAGCCACTGTTCTTTATACCAAAATGCATTATTTTCTTCGACACCTAATCTGTACAGATTCTGTGCAGCTCTATCTCAATATGTCCATATAAAACCATAGATATATGCCACGTATAAAAACTTGGTGCTTACTTACACACAAATGTAAATGCTATATCGCAAATGTACTTAATATAAAACAAATCCACAATGTGACTAACAAAAAATTTCAGCCGCTCATCGATAAACGTAACTGCAGTACCTATGTGGACAAACCAAACGCAGAGCACAAACCTACGCTATTCTCGAAAAGCTATTCTCGAGTGGTCACTGACTGTACCTGCTTGGCCACTGTAACCAGACCTCCCTTAACTTTCGAAACCGTTTGATCGGCGCCTCTAGTACGTGCCCATGCAACCAGCTACGCAAGACATAAAGCTGAGTGAGATATTTGTTTATTTTCCGCCAATGCAACGCTTTCTATCTCTATGAGAAGCCGTAAATAACTTAATCTTTAATACTAAAGAGCAGTTACATATGAGCACAATTAGAGTAAGTAAGGCGTCTGCGATATGACTTTAATAAAAACGAATATAAACAAAAAGAAGGTAAGAAAGCAAGTACTTGTAGTAATCAATAGACTACATGTGTTAGAAATTTTTAGTGCCCACGCCGAGTGTTTCAAAGTTTGCACGCTTGGGATATTTAACGTGTGTATTTGCAACTCCCAGCATACGGTTGTCGCTATTAGGTTTAGTTTGAAACTGACGACGCCTGGGAAAAGCAGTTAAAAATACAGAAATATTGAAATGGCATGATTGGCTGAATATTTTGAAACCAGGGTATGCGATTGGTAGTTTGAATGTGAGAGAGGTAAACGGACAGTTTAGCTATGCGACTGTTTGTAAATATGAATTTAGTCTTAAGCAATATTTCAAACTGTACAATCGTTATTTGAAATGATATTTTATATCAGCAAGTTGTTGTTTTATTCCTGACGACAATCTCCAGAAATATCGGGAGATTGTAACAGTAATCAGAAGTGAGGTTACTGTAACACATGTATTAGTACGTGAGCTTAATAACTTCAAATTGGAGAGATTATTTTTAACAGAATATTATATCAACTGTTGATAGTTTCCGTATTTCCCTCAACAATTTTTCAAGTAAATTTAACTGTCGAAGTAACAAGCTACAAACTTCGTCGCGGAGACAAATTGCTTAATTTCGTAAGAAAAACAAAAGAATTATTACCCCATATTTTAAAAAGGCGTTTATATTATGTTACAGAAGGCAACAACTTAATTTTTCCCAGAAACGTCGGGTTTCGCCGCTGAATTTGTACCAAAGCACAGTGATGCATTGAAATGTCACGAACAGCCATTTGACTTGGCTCGCCGAAGTAATTTACGTCTTACCAGAACAAATAAGGTGGGATATGTGTAGCTAAATGTGCAGGCTCTCGTTACCGCCATTATTTTATATCCGGTGAAAAATAAGATATCCCGCCTCGCTCTTTATAGGGCAGCGGGCCCACCTACGCAGTTGTAGCAAAAATGGAGTGCTGAAATCACTCAATAACTCGCAGTAGGCGTAAAGAAGCTTCGGAATGTGGAGTTTAATTTTATTACATTTCTCTTGCCGGATTTCTTAGTTTCTTCAAAATGTCTGATGAATAAACGTTGGAAGTCGAGATTTAAAGCTGGAATTTATGATTGGGAGATATTAAACTGAACGTCTGGTGATTGAAATATGACAACGTATTTAATTACCAGCGTAATCTAATCGTTTATTAAGGATACTTAGAAGACGCTATCTCTGAAACGTGGGATCTATGCTTAGAGATACAAACGCAAAAAAAACCGGCTTACAAAGTCTAAAGGCCCTCAAAGGTGTCCGCGTTGGATTTGCATATTGTTCGCCTGCTGGTTCACGTTTTTAGTGCATTCTCACGGCCACTAGACAGGGAAGTGTTTTATGCAATATATAATAATTTTTGCGGTGTTATCACGTTGCTGCATTCCAGATAGCGGGAAAGGTTTTAGTCCATTTTGACGATGCAATTTCTGTACGTGCTCCATTTTGTTGAAGTAAGGCGAGAAGATTCCTTCAGAGATGTCACGTATAATATTTAAAAAGTTACATATTTTATAGCAAAATAAACCGCTAAGTGAATAATATGTGTGTGTGTTGGTTCAGGGCATTTTACGTTGTCAGTACAGTTTTTTTGAGTATTTATGGGTTGACCACCATTATTTCGATAATTTATTAAGGATGTGATCCTACAGAGCTCTAAATAGCTTCATTTTTTAGCCCTCTTTGTGAAGACTTTCTTGGCAACAATTTTGTTTACCACTATTTATTTCTTCCGAAGACAATAGTTGCCGACAACAAGAAGGGATAACACAAAGATACTAAAACTGCAGAGAAACACGCTACTTCCTTTGCCATGTGTAATGCGGCTTTTTGCCTAACCCTACACCTACTGAATTATTACGTTACAATGCCCTGATTCGCTAGCTTATCCAGTCGGTAAGCTAGGACGCGCTATTCACATCGTCAGTGCAGCTAAGGGCAAACTAATATTGTTGGGGTCACCTCGTTGGCACCTGAAATGTTGTACTTACGAATACAAACACCAATGGCAATGAAAACCCAACAGATTACAATAATACATATACTCTGTAAGAAAAACTAGACACACAAAGAAAAATATACATAAAAACAAATACACAAAGCAGTTATGTACTGCACATGAGAAAAGCCTTAACTAGATTCCAAACGTTCAGTAGCCCATGCAAATGCAAAGCTCACGAACGCAATGTTTAAAATAATTCCGCACACACAAATTGTTCGAACGCGAAGTTGTCGATTCCCTAGGACGCGTCGTTATTGCAGTCTCTGGACGCCGACTCAGCAAATGACGTAATAATGACCGGTAATTCCCAGTTATCTGGCAGCGACCCACTTGCTCACAGTTGTGCAATGGTTTATTACAACAATTACTGACATTGTTGTAATTGTTGTTGGATCCCTTAGCACTATTTCAAACTAAACTAACCTTGTTCCCTTTGTTCCACACGTAGTCCGGGGAACACTGGGTGCTGCGGTCGAAACTACTGCTTTGAACGCCGTCAATTTGGATTCCGCTGGCGTCTCCAATGTGTTGTTTTGCTTCTTGGCTTGCAACTCGCCTAGAGCTGCACGTATCCCGTGGTGGGCCCACGTAAGGCTTCACTTGGTCACTTTCGCCAAGTTCGACTACTTCGGCGCGAATTAGGGCGACATTCGCACTTCGCAGGTTTGACCGCGAATGAATTCACTTGAAGGCCTCAGCGTCGTTTCAAATCTGCTGCTTCTTGTTCTCCGAATTAACTTGTATTGTTAGCACATTTTCTCACGTAACATTAGCGCGTCCACACTCGAGGCTCTATAGTTTGCGGTCACTCACATAGCATTTCTTATTTATGATGCAATGCTGAGTAAATAAACGTAAGAACACATACTGCTGGGCTTTATCACTAATTAGTATAGTAATAAAAAGGTATGAAATGGGTAAATACAGATGACGCGAATTGGCCCGTTTCACATGGTCTACATACAAAGTTAAATTAATAGTAATAAAATGTTAGATTATTTATTATTGCCAATGTGTCGGTCTGCCTTAGCGATATTTAAATAGTTTGGGCAGCATTTGTTCTGTGTATGAATTAAAAACATTAATAGCTGTTTTCGACAAAATGAAGAGTAGTATCTGATCTACACATAAGCTACTGCATTTTCAGTACGAGAGAGCTCGAAACCTTGATGCTAATCATCAGTTGCTACGTTCATTTTGACGTCAGCATCTATATTTGCCCTATTTACTAACGTTAGCCCCGGTGATTTATCCCAGTTTAGTTTTCCCTAACAGCTACTTAATTGTTAGAGTTGATTTAAGTTATATCGTTTTGTCTACTATTTTTAAGGTAGCCATTATGTGCTTGATTTAGCAATTACTGTTGTTGGAACGATCTCTTACTTCACAGGTGTAACTTTACTAGCAAAGCCGTTATTACATTATTTGGAATCTCTAATCGAATCTGCGCGTGATATCTTGTGCTGTCTTAGCTTTTCAGGCATTGTCTGTTGGATCTTATGCATCGCCTATTCTAATATTTCGCAAAATTATTCGTTTTGTTTCCGTGAGTCCTCGCGCCTGCCTAGTGACTTCCTACTGCGATGAGTTTTCTGGGACTATTTCGTGTTACAGTGGTGATGAAACTGCTTGTCGGTCTCAATTTGTGACTTATAAGTTTCCTTTGGTTACAGTTGAAGTACTTCCGGCCTGAGCCCGTAAAACCAAACTATTGACATTTTCGGAAATCTCTCGTCGCGCCCTTTATGAGGAATTTGTAATTTAGTAGTTGGTTTATCTCTGTTATTTGCCCTTATCTTTACATGGAATATGAGATAAACACCATCCGGTGGATCTATGAGAAGATAGCGCTATTCTGGTGAGATTTATCGTGAAACACACATTTGGGACTTGTCCTAACGCATTTTTCATTATAATGTAGATGGTTTTTTATTAGTTTCATTCTTATTAACCTACTTGGGACTGTACATAGGTCGCCAATCGGATATACACATGAAGTGAGTTTTTTTGGAATTTACTTCGCTTCTGTACTCTTCTTAATGTGTCAACGCTTGCTAGTCTATACATTTTAACCCCTTTTGACTTTGTTTTCGTTAGTTGTTCTTTTTGCTTACGTTGGTACCGTCCCCAACTACATCCTTGCTTTACTCTAACGAAACATACTTGCAATTAAAGGTTTACTGCCGCGAATAAGTATATGAGCAGACGTTATTTAAATTTTCTTGTTTATGCCGAATTTACCATTTATTGGTGTAGTTATATGTAGTACTTATTTATTGTGCACTTCCTATGCACCCTGCGCTTTGTTAATTGGAGTGTTAAGTTTATATTTGAAATTAACATGAATACGTTACGCTGTGAACGCTAGGTGTAGACGTTATGGGTTTGTACCAACCATTGTAACTTACCTCGGAAGGCTCACACATCACCGACTAGCTCAATACACGGCCGCGATAAGGGTATAATAAATGTGGGATTTTAGTTTTACTTCACTTTCTCATAAAGGTTTTAGTTCATTAAACAAGAAGTATTGGGCGCCATCAATTTTATTCAAAATTGTAAATTTTTTCAATATTTATACATTTTACATTCAATCTTACATTTTATATTCAATCTTACATTTTCCTAATACTTAATGCCAAATTAAAGTTCTATTGAACAGGCTGCTAATATTTATATATGATAACTTTTACCTAGTCTTTAATATGGGATTGATCCATCAAGGTCATCATTGGTTATTTGCTTTATTTGACTATGTTATGACTTCAAAGGATGTTTATTATACTTATTGAACATATTACCTATTTTATTTAGGACAAAGATATAAAGAGCTCTTTATACCCCTGTAATCCCTTTTATTTGTTCATCACTTGTAAACATCAATTTATCAAGTCACTGTATTCACCTTGAAAATGTTTCTTAACTGGCTAGCCAGTAAATTTTTTACTGGCTAGCCAGTTATATTTTACAAGCTTGCTCATAGATAAATGATAGCGTGCAAAGCCAGAGTTGTCTTCCTTAGTACGTGTCATATTGATTAATTTAGTTGCTTGTCAGTTTGACATTTTGAATAAATGATAAATTTCTAGTTATTTACAAGTGAGGAACAAATAAAACATTCAACAATACACGCCAGGTAACCATTTTTACTGGCTCAAGGATATGACAGGCTCGCCTAACGGCTCGCCAGTCATCCCAATCCTATCGCCAGTAAAACCTGTTTTACCTGGCTTGTAATGTTAAATACTATTAATAATTTCAATCTAGGTTAATGACAGATTTCCTGTTTAATTTAATTTATTCCTTCAAGTATAAGAAGAGTCCGTTATTTACAAAACGCCTGCCTTATGACATTTGACTTCTATTAATTTGACATTTGTGCGACCACAACGAGACTCATCAGTCCGGCCCACAAGAAGGTAATTAACAATCTTATTATATCAATATTATTCCATTAGCCGTTAGTATTGTGGCTTATGCCCTTATTTAGTAATAACCAACATATTATATTTAACTAATTATGCCAACAGCAAATAACGATTCATAAACTTGTGGTTAACACGAAGAAATCATGGTGTTGGCTCTCTTGACCTTTCTCACAGAGTTGAGTTCTTAGATAACTAGAAGACCCTCATCGTCACACCAAGGAAGTGTCTTTCTTCGGTGAGTTTTATTTCTCAACAATTAATTTGATTTTGAACAAGGTCCTCCTTTATCGATTATTTCTCTCCTCATGGCTTCACCATCGCCCTGGAGAATATCGTTCCACTCTATCATGACGGATAGTGATTGAAAAGGAGTACGAAACTATAGAGAAGGCCTAAAAGCTAAACCAAGTATACCCCTAATTAATATTTGTATGAATTATCGTTTTATTTACCTACCAGCTAACTAATAACTGCTTTTTCAGAAAGAAATTGTACAATGGATTAATCCTATTTGCCTGAAAAATTATTACTTTTTAATATATTGTAGAATTTATTAATTAAAACCTTACAACCACAATGTGTATCTTTTTTAAGCTAGGACTTAGAAATGGTGTGGCTTTCTTGGCGACGCAAAGAAGCTTCTTTCTGCTTTTTGTACCAAAACAGGAAGTAGTTTCTCTTTTATTATTTATTTTTCTAATGTAACCGCTAGCCTTCTAAAATATCTAAATTAATTTATTGAAAGAGTGTGCAGCCCATACACTGCTTGTGTGCTTTAAGTTGCCTATCTATCAGGTTTTAATAATACCTATCGTTATTCCTTATAGTAGTCAAGCTTTATACTGCTACAGGTAGGACACGAAGAACTACAATCTTACATTATTTGTCTATATATATTGTAGATAAATATAAAATCCGTTACGCAGTATTTACGTTTTTTTCTTTTTGTAACAAGTTAGAGCTTATAGGAGAACATTGTCTGATCAATGTATTTTTAAGTTTTATTTCTTAAATAGGAGTTACGATTTCCAGATCGTTCAACCTAAATTTACGAGTTGTTGAATGACCTATTTGACGGCGACAGTATTTGGTTTTGACTATTTTAACCCACTCCTCGTATTCCGTTGGTATAGCTCAGCTGCCCATATTTACAGTTGTCTGTTCTGCCTATATTGAGGTGTTGTAAGATTCTCATAGGTTTTCTTTGCTTTCGCCTTTTAGAGCGGTCAGCTGGTAGATACAAGGTGTTTGTAAATGTATGTGAAAAATCAGTTGTTATAACTTTGACACTGGGCGCAGTCGTGAAACATATGAATGTAGATCCTGAAATGCAAGACATGCGCAAGAGACATTTATTCTGGATGCAATGCTGTTTAGCGTACCTTAACCCGGTATGTTTTGATAGCGCACGACTAACCAAGTTCCTTGATACCACTTTCAGACTAGAGAGACATTTAATTAAATTTTTTATTGTTTGAGCTGAACTACCAGAACAATGTTCAACCGAATCTATTGTTTCTAGCGCTCACTTATTAATTCAGTAACACGTTACTGCGTTCATAAACGATCATAAATAGGCCAGGAGGATTTTTATCAAGCCTTTCCAGGCTATCACTGAGTTTACTTCTCTAGGAAGTCTGAGTTGATCTGAATAAGTTTCAATATTTAAGTAACCATTGTAAATTATGCAAATCACTACTAGCAACCTTTTCATTTTTTTACTAGCATTCTGAATGAGAACAACAAATAATACCCTATTGTATAAATAAAGTATAATTTCATAATTCGTGTGCAGCGCAAGCTTGTGGCCATCACATTTTTCACTACAATTCGGGTAAAAGAAATAAAATGTTGAATCATTTTTATTTTTGTTTTGTATTAACATTATTTTAATTTTAGTTGAAAGTTACACTCACGTAAATAAAAATAATGAATACGCAGAAGATGATAAAGCTCTAATAAAATTTAATATAATCTCCATCATATATACAAATCAATGTACAAATAAGATCACGAATAAACATAGTGTGCAATTAAAAACTGACGTACTAACAGTGAAATCTCGGACTACCACATGAAATGCCTCGTTTATTTCCCCAAGAGTGTTTAAATTTACTTCTATCCTACTGCGCCATCGAGGATTTATGGGTTTCCTAGCCAGAGGATTTTGCGTCACCGAAGGAATTTATAACCATCCGACTCACCCACTGAGGTGCTTTAGCCAAGGCATATACGTTGATATCCACCTAAAAAAAATGTAGTCTTGATTTTTGCCACAAATTTTCCTTAGTACTCTACTAACGACACTTTAAAAGTCTCCGCCTCTAGTGTGCCGGCGTCGTATCAAGGAGGCCTTGGCAGTAGTTAAAAACATCTTTTGTTTCGGTAAAGTACCTTTTATATTTTTAATACAACAAAATATCATTGAGAATCTAAACTTATGGTCTCATGCTAGATTCCGAAAATATTGAATGACTTTTATGAAACTGTAAAGGAATTGCAAAAATGCTTCGACTCCTACATACTTTTTGATAAAAGTAGGCTAATATTTCTGAAATTTTGCAGCGGGCGATAATTTTACATTTTGAACAACTTTTGCTTACATTCTGTAATATAAACGGATAAGGTAGTTTATCGTAATTCTATGTAATCAACAAGCGATTTCTTCTTCTGCTTCTTGCTTCAAAAACTAGAACGCCGGCACATTACAGACGGGAACTTTTCAAAGGCCAGGAGAAAACATTTGTGCCAACAATCAGGACTACATTAAATATTTTCGTGGATTTCCTTAGAATGTGTTTAATATGCCTAGGATATTTAAACAGTGCCCATTTTTGTGATTGCCCCAACGGAGTCGTTGTCTCTTTGAGGGTTTTATGGTCTTGGCTATTGTTATGATATAAACACCACTTTCCGACAATACCGGACCGCACTTTCTTGTAAAGGTAACGCGCCTGAAGGGCGCCGTTATTTACTGCTTTGTTAATTGACACCGTAACTCAAAGAAAATTAAAAGAAGTTTATTAAACTATTCAAAAATGATTGGCAATGTTAAACGGGCAATCTACAATATAAGTTCGGTTATATGAGTTAGAAAACAATTTCAAAATCCAAATATACAAGGAAACAAATCTGTCAAAGCATTTCAGATTATATGGGGCCCCTGTACACTACGGGAAGGCAGCTCGACTCAAAATAACATACGAGACAAAACATTCAACCTCGAGTACACGAGTCTAAACATTTAACCTCGAGTACGCGAGTCTAAACTTTCAACCTCGAATGTACTACCTCGATTGGCTTTCTACACATGATAAATCGGTAAACGTTGACAAAATAACACATAAATCATATATCTATCACAGAATTAGATTTAAATAAAAAATGTAGTCAGCAACATGCAGTGACGTTAAACTGAAGTTTATTGTCAGGCCAATAAACGTTCTGACTTGAAATACACACTGCCATGTCGCACTTACTCCACAATACTGGCTAAGTTTAATTTGAATACCTGTTCTTAAGCAAAGTTGCCCTTAACATAAGTTGCTCGAAATGAGAGGTTGACGTTGCAACTTTGATGCTATTAAAAAACACTCTCCGGATGAGCTGCTAGTTAACTATTGCATCCGAAAATTGAGACGATAAAAAGAAGTACACCTGTGCCTCCTCTTCATTATTAAGAATTACTCTGACAATGTTTAAACAGATCCGAAATTAATTTTGGCAACAGCCACGGTATACGAAGTGATAACACCCCATTTTTTCTACAGCCGAGCCTCTACAATATACCGGAATGTCTATTTTTACTCCATTTACTACTGTAAAAAAGCTCGTGGTTCCAATCAAAATCAATTTAGGGGTCACCGGCAAACAACACACAAAAACTCAACGAAAAACGATAACTCCACTGCATACGGCACAAAAAAGAACAGGGCTACTTCGACGAGTCTATGCACAACGGGATTTTAAATTAACGGACCCCGGCGACTAAAATAAATCAGTGGGGGCCATAGACACAAAAAAACACCGGCTTGCTGAGTGCTGGCCCTCACTCCTTTAGTAGCTAGAGCGAACAGAAGCCAAAATTTGCGGCAAATGACGGACAAAGGCGTCCCTAAACCTTGCACAACTATTCGTAACAAAACAAGCGCATATTCTCGCGCGAAAACCTCACAGACAGGTTTAGACCTGTTTTAGAAACGCGACTGTCTGGCACCAAGAAGCTGACGTAAATTGATTTACGAAGAATTCCAAAATGCTTTTCCAGGCGGCCTTTATTGATAGAGCTGTGAATCAGGGATCACATTTGCAGAACCCTGCAATATTATTATGAAAAAGCGGAAGATGTCGTTGCTTATTTCGTAAATTAACTAAATTCGGAAAATCATATTACACCATTTCTAGGTAATCGTTCGTCTGGCATAATGCGGTGTCAGAATGCTACAAGGGACGTTAGTTTGTAGTACTTGATATGCTTCTTAACACTGTGTCAGCGGAAGTTGTCGATCACTAGCACTTACAGAACTTCTGCTGGCATATGACGGTCAGCAAATCCACCGAACCCTTCTCCAGGATTTATGCGATGGAATCTTCAACATTTTTTGCGGGGGCAATTAATTGCTGTAGAGTATGCTGTGCGTGCTCTCTACTAACTATTCAAAATTGATTGCATTTTCTCGAGAAATTTTTTTTCTGAAGCTCACCATAATCCTCTGCGAAAGGTTGTTGCTAGTACATGAAATTTCTTATCGGCTTAAGCTTTTTAGTGCAAGCGTGCTGTGAGAATGAGTTTCATAGTTTAAATCTGTTGGGTAGTTTCATGAAAAAAATTCTAAAGTACAGATAACTAGCTTAATTAATAAAATCGTAAGTAAATAAGCAGCAGGTGTAACCAAGCTTAGAGTATTTCAAGGTTTAGAGAATATGTACAGTCAATAAAGTCCTGCTTTATTACCTTGATATGTCTTAAATTAAAATATTTGTTTGAAATAGATTATTTTTTGAATGCTATTTGCACTTGTCTCTAGTTTATGATATCGCCATTTATCTATAAAAGCTGCTCTTTCTTAAAGTTACGTTACCATGTGCATTAGAAATAGGTAACATGTCCCTGCAGTTTAGTTCTTGTCTGTAATCCAATTGTTCTGTAATTCCTCGTACATAAAATTTATTTAAAATATATAAAAGTGAAAACAATGAAACCGTGAAAATGTCCCAGTTATTAATTAACATGTGCGGCTTCGTGGAAGGAACGCGAAAATAAATTGTTCCAGTTAAACATTAGCAGAGCAAGAGACAGCTCGAGCTTTGTTATATTTCATTGAAATGTACTTTACATTCAATCCTTCCTCACGTAAATTTCATGAGTTTATGTTTATCGGTAATAAATGTCAGATGCTATTTTTACGAGGCAATTGCAGAGACAATATTATTTCGGAAACAATAACATGGATACAAGTTTATAAATGAGGGCTTGAAGGCGTAAAGAATACCAGTTATCTATTGTTTCTGTGACCGCTTGAATTGTTTTACTGTCGGGATCAACATTTTAATTTATTATAATATTAGTTGAATTCCATTGTCTAGAGATAAAAATACGTTTACTTTTCAATAATATGCCTACAATGGTAACAACTTTTTGAGTTATTTGGGAAATAAAAAGGTACTTTGGCTTGGCCGGTTCTGATATGTGGCAGCAGTGAACTAACTAGTTCCCATATTTTATGTTGAGGAAGATGTTATAAGCGTTTAAAATAGGGTGATGAGTAGCAGCCCACCTGTAAAAATATTAAGGTTGATTATATTTATGTCTAAAACAGGGATATAGCTGAATAATAAATTAAGTCTTAGACCTTATATTAATCATAAAGTCAAAGTATATAAAGCAGGAATGAAATGCAGGGTGGAAACAAATATTTTCTACTCTATTAAATATTACAGAAACATGTCAACTGCTTTCGTGTCTGGTTTAGCAAGCCTACCTGTTTTCCCTTTGAGTAAATTTACTCGGGCCAGTGACATTTTGATGGGAGGATAAGCACCAG
Source organism: Agriotes lineatus (assembly GCA_940337035.1). NCBI lineage: Eukaryota > Metazoa > Arthropoda > Insecta > Coleoptera > Elateridae > Agriotes > Agriotes lineatus. The sequence continues at coordinate 97,245 of CALNHX010002531.1, read as the reverse complement.
AAAATTGTGATCACTGATCAGGTTTTATCTTTATATTGAATGCAAACTATTTAGCAACTTATATAGAAATATCTGAAAGAAAAAACGATATTATCAACGCCACTTTGATAAATAGTATTTACAACTTTAGAGAAATATACAAAACATGAAAATATATTATACGTTTTAGAATATAACATGTTAAAACGCCACGTAACGTTGGCAAGGCTAGTGATCGGTTCATTGGAGTTACATAAAATGCTATTCTTTACGCATGCACACTTCTTTCAACCGCATTTTATATTACAAGAACACTTTACAAAACCTTGCACACTACCAGTAAGCTGAGAATTGGCTATAGTGCGAAGAGAACTTTCAGCCTGAAGAACATCTTTACTAATCTTTCATTACAGACGTTGAATCGAGAATTATATGAAATTGATTGATAGCCAGACTTGTTTATATACTTGGTAGCTTTGAAATAGGGTGTTCGTTTTGTTGAGATTTTCCACATACGACGTTAACGATTCATGTTTTATTTCCTTTAGTTGCGCATAAGAATTTTAGGTATGTTTGGTAGTTTCCTACCAATTTTTGTTGTGAACTACCATGCTACATTTTAAATTGTGCAGATGGTGATTTGTGGGGAGTTATAGTTCTTCCAGTGCCTGTATCTTTGGGCTGAACGTTATATTTTCATTAACATGTCGAAATAAATGCCAGTACGTTTCGTTGTTAGTTAGTGTGGGTTTATGTATCTTAGTAATACTTACGGTACTAATTGTACTAATCTTGGCAATTGTATTGAATGTACAAAACACATCAATTTGCATGGTGCTATCTCTACCACAAAAAACGTGTTGTTCTTCGCCGCAGATCGCATCAGGTAATCCATGTGAGAGCTCAGTGATTCGCGAGTTCGCGTAACTCTACTCTTCTACCCTACTTCTATTCTCCCACTGTTATCGCTCGCTTTGGTTTCCTCAGATAAGCTAAGCGGAAGAAGGCCTCCTCTACCCAGAGGAGCAACCAATCTTAGGCCCAGCAAATTCAGCTTATTCCAAGAAGCAGGATCCCGCAAATAAGAGACCAGTCCAAACCCGAGGACAGAAGCATCTAGCGCAGCTAGTCCTCGCTTCATCCTGAGAAGCAATCTTTTCCAGACAAGTTGTAAAACCAGCTTCACCCGAAGAAATACAGCTGCTTAGAGTGCCTGCCAATCAAATTTGGAACTTCTAGAATTTAACCCCTGAAATACACAGTTCCTAAGATAAGCGTTAAAAGCTTGAAAACCTATTCCAACCAATTCCCTCCATTGATAACGTCTTTCTGAGCTGGCATACAAATTCTAAGCGATCTTCGTCGATATCCGCGCTATGGTGTATCCCTGAACAGATCTAGGGCTGCCAATCGCAGGAGCCAATTTTTAAACAAGGACATGCACTTGCGAATACCATAAAATTCGTCGTAAACGTCGAATTGCACTTGGGACGGCTGCTTTTGCTATCCATAAATTAGTCATTAGGCGATATAGGCTCTTAGATTTATAATAGCAGTTAGGATATTTACAATAGGAAATTTACAAAACACTCTCTCTGCAAAATGACTTTCTGAGACCGGTATCTTTGGCCTAAAGGCCATTTGCTTTCTCAACAGCTACCCGAACAAGAGAGCTTATTGTTGAAAGCATCCTTATGATTATGCTGCTTTGCTTAATTAATTGGCTCAGGAAAGATTTATATTCGCTTAGGAAATTGTTGAGGTTTCTTTTCTTGTAGGCTGGGCATTTTCGCTATGCCATGCTATATTGGTACTTTTTTTAAGGAGCCAACTGTGTGATAAACAAACATTTAAAAATGCCTATTTAGGGTGTTGGAAGTCCTGTTTGTAGTTAGAGGTAGTTGTTTTTCTCCTCTTGGTTTTCCGTTGCAACTCCCGATATAGTGAACACCCATAGTTAGCTGAATGGTCGTCTAGGCATCAACGGAAAGTCGCAGGTGCGTCTCTGGTATTTTTAAACGTCTTGCTATCATGTGGACCTGCACATTTCACACAAGCAAACTGTCGTTTGAAGTATGCCCTACAGTTCTAACTAACTAACACTAACTTACTTCGTTATCTAAACGATTTTCAGGGTCATACGATTTTCGTTATAATTCGTATTCAGTACGGGAGCCTCAACGAATGCGGTAGCAATTCGTTCATAAACAGGCCGTAACGAAAGAGGGAATGTTTTTAGCTAGAATAGTAGAAGTAAAGCAACGCGTCTTAAATCCGGTCATCTAGTGGTCAGCTTTATAAGTAGTTGTGATGTGCAATCTGTCTCTTTCATATTTATAAGTAGATGTATATCTATGGCATTTTAACTGCCGTTGCTACAAACATTCTGCTTGGCGGCGGCAACTTTAAATAAAATACGATCAGTCTCAAACCTTTTTGGTTGTGTGTGAAAAACAAATTAATCCCGAAAGAAACAGCGAAAATGAGGAGTGGCAGCTTTTCTTTAACTATAAGTGGTATAGTTATAGGAGAGAGATCCGTCATGCTTATAGTGAAGATTTCTTGATATAAAGCAATAAAAGTTATGCCATCCTGGATGTCGTACACTTCTTATCTTGAAAATTTTAATTATTGTGTTTTAATGTAACGATTTGTATAATGTAGTTTACTGGTTAATTTTTACTGATTGGTGTTTTAATGCGTTTTTTACTTACATTTGTTCAACTTTTAAATTGTAACCCCACTTTTTATTATTTGCTTCAGATGTTAATAAGCACGATTGATATAGACTGATGCTGAAACCAATCTGATTTTGAAAGATGTCGCTACACACAACAATAATAAAATCGTGGAGAAGACTTAAGGGTTTTATTGCTTTATAGCATAGTTAAATTTTAATCATATTATGTACATAGTTATAAGTATTATATAAATGCAATTGCACTAGTATAAATTTGCCGATAAACCTTTCCACTGTATTTCCGGTTGATATAAATCTTGTATTGTAGCGACCCTGTAGTATAGTAAATTCTGCACCAACAATACACGTAAACCGCCAGGGTTGCAAGGGGTAACCCGAGTCACCTAACAATCATGACGATCTTTCACCTGCAACAATACAAACTTCTGCAAATAAAATGTTTATTTCAAATAATTTTACCTGCTGTTGCAAAAGAAATTATTGATATTAATAAATTATAAATAACGCATGTGCCTTCAACAAACTGTCGCAAGTATTAGTCTATAATAGATGTTGGCCATATTACCGCATTGTCAACTGATTCTGGATACCACACATTTACTGCCAGCAATGTTAGGTCAGCATCGCATATGACTTGCACGTTAAAGCTGTCATAGTTTTTTCGATTTATATATACTCGCCCTGGAAACTATTCGTCTTCAGCGGGAGGAGCTACTATGGCTATATGTGTACCGATCACGGACCATTAGTCTGGTTGAAAAATTTGAAAGAACCAAATTCTAAACTAACACGTTGGGCACTAAAATTAGAAGAGTTCGATTTCACAGTAAATTATTTACCAGGAAGACTCAATAAAGTAGCTGACGCCCTGTCACGCAACCAAATTTATCCCATGTCCATTAAAACACCTGATAGACTAGTTACACCTCAACCATTTAATGACAATCAAAGCGTCATGGCTAGTAGAGCCTGTACATCCGATATTGATGAAATATTTAGTACACCTACTATCATACCACCCGTAACAACAAAACCTAGATGTAAAATAATTTCTAATGTATTAGTAAATCCAGCCTCTAAAACAATTCACCAAATTGAAGAACCAATATTAAATAACGAAAATGACAATAATTCCCTTGCCGACACTGTACATACTTAACACTCATCTACCCCAGTAATTGATATAGCAGTTGCAACATTTTAAAAATCAAATTGAATTTATAAGCGCTAATTTACCAAGAATTATTCAAATTACAAAATACGACGGCATTACACATTACTCAGTATTTGTTAACGATATAAATAAAGTAGATATGTTCAACAGATTGCTTATTGAACATTGTGAGCCAAACACACACTATCATTGCTATTTTTCTGACGACGCACTTTACTTAGACTTTTCAAATTTTCTAAAAGATATAATTAATCAAAGCACACCTAAATTTCACCGTTGTACAACCTAAGTAACTTACATTATAAAACCGGAAGAACGACAAATTCAAATGCAAAATTATCACTTAGGAAAAACAAACCATCGAGGAATAACTGAAACAATCGAGCATATTAAACGTAAATATTATTGGAAAACCATTATTAAAGACATTACTGACTTTATCAATAATTGTCAAACTTGCAAAATACAAAAATATAATAAATATCCGACAAAACAGCCCTTACAACTCACACCCACTCAAAGCAGACTATTTCATACAATACACCTCGATATATTTCGAATTGGCAATAGAAGCTACTTAACTATAATTGATTCTTTTTCAAAATTCGCGCAAGCCTATTTTATTAAATCACATAATTTAACGGACGTCATCGAACAATTATTTAAATATATATGCACCTTCAGAGCACCTGATACAATCGTTGCTGATGGAGAATTCAAAACAAATTTTCAAAGATTTTATAGCCATACATAAAATTCAGTTACACACAACAACCCCTCACCATCACCAGTCAAATTCGTTAGTTGAACGCTTACATTCAACTATTATTGAACATTACAGATTATTAACAAATATACCCGAACACCAAAAAATACAATACTGTATCTTAGCATACAATCATACTATACACTCCAATCTTAAACTTACACCGTTTGAGATAGTATTTGGACACACGGAAAGCAAAAACCCCTTTGATATCGACTATACGAAATCGTACTGTCACGATTACCTATCAGAACACAAGACAAAAATGAAAAATTTATATAAAGCCCTATAGGGCAAACAAACGGAAACGAAAGAAAAACGCAACCTAAAACTAAATCCAACCCGTAAAAGCAAAACCTTCAGACTAGACGATAGAGTATTTGTAAAAACCAACTTTAGAAATAAAAAAGAACCAAAATTTATTGGACCCTTCGTCATTTCCCAAATGGACATTTTCGAATTAACACCCGTCAACGACGGACCTAAAATCAAAAGGCATATTAATGAATTATTGCCTTTTACAGGTCAATCATCCTCACAATCCTGTGCGCCCTCACAATGTGACCGGCGAAGTAACTATTAAAAACCTCGAAGACAAGCCCGGACTATACCCTTTAAATTTAGGTAACGCTATTCTAAAAGAAAGCGAATTTACTTTAATCAAAAATATAGATTATACACCTATGCTTATATATTATGACACACTTATTAGAAGTAACTTAATCAAAACTATTATGCTCCTTGAAGATTCAAACTTCCCCGTTGAACACATACATTTCAAGAAAATTGAAGATATTTTAATTAATCATAATAATACTCTATTAATTATAAAATTATGTTTAGAAAAAGCTGACAAACTCCTTAATCAACTATTTCCTGAAATGGAACACAAAATGAATAAACGTGGACTCATTGACGGTCTAGGATCAGTTATTAAGTTTTTAATCGGTAATCTTGACGTAAATGATGGAATTAGATATGAAACAGCAATTGCTAAATTACAAAAAAGTAACGAGGTACACAACGATATTTTATTGGAACAAACTAAAGTCTTAAACTACATGATTTCAGCAGTAAACGATCTAGCGAAAAATAAGTTATTATTAAGTAACAAAATTAATAGAATCATTCTGGAAAACGATGAAACACAAAATACCATTGCCTCATATACTGTAAGAACAATTTTAATGGAAACAATTCAGTCCTTACAATTATTTATAAACATATTCGCAGAGTGAGAAAACGCACTAACTTTTGCCCAACACCAGCAGATGCATATGTCACTAATTGACAATAACGATTTGATTCAAAATTTAAATGAAATTTCTAATTATCTTAACGATATATCAGAAAAAACATTAACTATTCCTTATGCCGCAGAATTTAAATACTTGAATTTGTATGAATCAATTATCATCACTAAAGTATATCAGATTAATAATAAAATCACAGATATCAGATGATACAACTGATACCTTTTCCAATATTTATTAAAAACCAACAATTTCGCATGATCATACCAACTTATAATACTTTGTTATTTAACGTTAAAAACAGTATCCCCATCGAAATTGATCACTGCAAGTTAGTAACTTCAGATACTTACTTTTGCAACCAAAATAACCATTTTGAAATTCCTAACGAAAAATTATGTGAAAAGCAACTGCTTTCTTTTAATAATAATCTAACGTGTACTCCGTATTTATTCTATTTAACAGACATTAAAGTATCATAAATAGGCTATATTAGATATTAAATGCAATAATCAAAATTCTAGAAAGAAATTGCTTGGTTTCAGAATCATGCATTTAAGCCCAGATTGCATTGTTCTGATAAATCACGAACATATGCTATTCACAGCCAAAATTATTTCAAATAAGGTTGTCCATCTGAAAATTCCAAGTATCGACAAAATAACAATTTCCAAATCAAAGCATATCAATATTTCAAAAATCGATTTGATTGCTATTAACACCCAAAAGTTAACTAGAGCTAAAATAAAATTAAATGATTAAAAACACGCGTTAAGACCTGTTGATCGTATCAATTCAAATCCCTTAAGTGTGTCATCAATTATTCTTACTATAATAATTATATTGCTAGCTATAAGTTTATTTTTATATATGTATGTTAGGCGCACCTCCTTAAAAATCAAACTGATTGACTTTCTAAATAAAGATTGTAATCGCTCATAAATCACTCTAAAAAACGTATTATTTCATTATGCATAAAATGTATTATTTTAAATTGTATAAAATGTACAAGTTTGATTGTAAGTTTTAATAACGCTTTTGAAAACGTTATCGCAGACTTTAAGAAGAGAGGAATTAAATTATTAGAATAGCTTACTCAGCACCACATGCACCGACAGTTGCCGCTAATCTCTTGCAAGCTAGCATAACTTAGATAAGATAACTTTTAGCTTCCTGATTCGCATGATTTGTATGCTTTAGTCTTAAGATGCTGCTACTACTGTAAAAAAGTCTCAAGTAATCTTAAGCTCCCATGTTTATACGTGATTCATGGTTAAATAAAGCTTTTTAAAAACTCGTTTCGTAGTTTACCAAACGAAACTTGCGTATAAACACATAACCTCACTTTGAAAACTGACAGCTCGATTTACTCAGCGGACTGAGTAGGGCGATGTAATAATCACCGTCATGCAATCGTATGACAAAATCTAGTTCAAAGCCCTCTCGATAAGTTTGTTTTTAACGAACGTTATCAGGTCGGGCTGAGTCTTTGGCTTTCCATTTATAGTCCAGTCGTTGAAGGTAAAAATATGCTATTACTTCAGAATTCTTTGAACCTTGACCGATTGACGTGAAATTTGGTGAGTGGTTAGGGGATGGTTCAAGGAGCAAAAGTGACATAGCGCCGATGTGCGCTTTTACCCTGAGAGTGGATGCCACCCCTTCTCGGAGGTGGAAACTGTTCACTCAAAATAACCCCGGAAATGTATAGAGGGACAAATTCTAAGTAAAAAATGTTCTATATAGTTTTTTCGATAGATCTATAGTTTCGGAGCTACTCGCGATTGAAAACTTAGATCTTTCGTGATAAAAATGCATGTTTTTGGACGGTTTTTCGCGAATAAGTCGAAAAATTCCGCGTTCTATCAAATAAGTTGCAATAACCAAAAATAAAGCTTAGGAAACAGCAAAGAGATTGGTTTTTTTATGAATGCTCTAGGTCGAAAGTAGAAGAAGTTATGGCTCGTTGAAGAAGATTTTTTTTTGCAACAACTGTTCGAAGTAATCAACGTTAATTAACGAAAAACCGATGCATTTTTCGGGAAAAACTTATAGCACATTTTTTGTAGTGATTGAAAAGACCTTTAAAATGAGCATGGTTAAAAGTATATTGCATTATAACTAAGCGAGTTACGATTCAAAAACGGTGGGTTAATCGAATTTTTGAAAAAAAAATGAGCGCTAAAACCCCAGCCATTCCACCAGAATTGATATTGACCATTATCCCTTTACAAATTACTTTATTTTAGTATTACTCATGTAATCCAAAAGTTTTTCGACATGCTCAGATTTTGCATATTCAAAAAGTAAAGGGTTGAAGGGCTCGGGCAAACTTCTAACATTTATATCTTGGTTATTGTTTTTCCTACAGAAATTTAAAAAAAACTAAAATGTTTGTTAAGAAAAAATCCACATTTTTAAACTATATTATTTTTTAAGTTTTTTTCTTTAGTTTTAGGTATTTTCAAAATAATGTATTTTTTAAAGAAATTTGAAAAATACGTTTTCCATTTTCATCATATTTTTTTCGAAAAATACGCATTCTAACCCGCCCAAACTTTCGGATTACATAAGTAATACTAAAATAAAGTAATTTGTTAAGGGATAATGGTCAATATCAATTCCAGTGGAATGGCTGGGGTTTTATCGCTCATTTTTTTTTCAAAAATTCGAGTGGCCCACCGTTTTTGCATTGTAACTCGCTTAGTTATAATGCAATAGACTTTTAACAGTGCTCATTTTAAAGGTCTTTTCAATCACTACAAAATCTGTGCTATAAGTTTTTCCCGAAAAATGCCTCGGTTTTTCGTTAATTAACGTTGATTGCTTCGAACAAAGTTGTTGCAAAAAAAAATCTTCTTCAACGAGCCATAACTTCTTCTATTTTGGACCTAAAGCATTCATAAAAAAACAAATCTGTTTCCTGTTTTCTAAGCTTCATTTTTGGTTATTACAACTTATTTGATTGAACGCGACGTTTTCGACTTATTCGCGAGAAACCGTCCAAAAACATACATTTTTATCACGAAAAATTTAAGTTTTCAATCGGGAATAGCTCGAAAAATATCGATCTATCAAAAAAACTATATAGAACATTTTTTACTTATAATTTGTTCCTCTATCCATTTCCGGGGTTATTTTGAGTTAACACATTTCCACCCCCGAGAAGAGGTGGCATCCACTCTCAGGGTAAAAGCGCACCTCGGCGTTATGTCACTTTTACTGCTTGACCGATCCCCTAACCACTCACCAAATTTCACGTCAATCGGTCAAGGTTCAAAGAATTCGGAGCGGAAAACCTTCAACGACTGGACTATTATATTAGTCGCATTAAACTGCATTGGAGCACTTGTTGAGAATAATATTATTCCAGAAAATACATACCACTCTCGTAGTATGGTTGCTTAATGGTGGCGCACCCGGTCCTGTACTCCTGTAGGCAGCCCAAAGTTGCTACTCGACGGGAATATGTCTCTGGCCTCTGGTGCTGAGTGCTTACAGCACGTACGGATCGGTCATTAGCACATCCATACGGTTCGAAAATCAAATGGCAACTCAACGATGTGCTTCAGGACTTGGGCTGTATTACCAGATATTCTAATTTTATTTTTATTGCAAATTTGAATTTTTGTCGAGATGCGAAATTCTGAGTTAAAGATCTTATAACCATAAAAGTGTGATTGACTTTTTCCATTATTAAAACGTTTACTTACGTCAATTATTTAATTTTGTTATTCCTTTGAGCTAAAGAGGGTTACTGGTGTTTCAAATCATTCGCAGTTAATATTAAATTCTGACTTGCTTGTAAATTGGTCGTATACTAGGGCGATCTCCATTCGTTCACTTTCAGGTACCTACTATAAAGATATTGCATGTTGAAGGTTTAACAAGATAGTGATTGTATAAGCAGAAATTATTCATTGCACAATATATGTTTGATACACATTTATATTCAGCAAGGTTTTTTCGATTTAATATATAACAACATTGATAGAAATTTCCAAATTTTTATTATTACAGTGCTATTTACATAGCTCTCAGCGATTTGTGCTCTACCTGCTTACCAGCCAGTCTAGTATGTAAGCATCTTAGGATTTCCTAGAGAACAGAGTTGAAGCAAATAATTTCACATTCTGAGATATAGCGCACCAATTCATAAAGCTCTCCTCACAACCTTGCAGTATTATAATTATTTTGTATTCTAACCCCAGGAAGCATAATTTGCTTTGTAATCTTAAGGTTACGCTTCATTATAAGCAGATTTACCTTTGCCGAGTTCCTCACCGGATTCGGGTTGTGCACTAGAAGTTACCACACATGAAACTGAGTTTTAGTTAATCTTACTAGTATTACAAGACCTCCATTATTGTTTATGCTGAAGTGATAATATAAGAGATATAGACTGTTTGATAACGCAAATTTGGTATCACGTCACATCGAGTGCATATACATTTGGTGCTCATTTATTATTTTGGTGGTAGCATTATCATTTAGTTAATAATTTTAGGATGTTGTAGTCGTAACTAATTTTAATTTTAGAAAATTTCGCTTCCAGGAATGTTTCCCCTGAAGTTGTGCGCGTAGGAAGAAATTGCGGTAATGTTTACCCTTGCTGATAGGCATATAAAAAAGCATATTATAGATGTAGGTGACGTCAGGAAAACAAACTATACAAAAGTATAGTACTTAAAATGCGAAATGTTTAATTCAATAGTAATTAGAAAAACTCCATCAAATGCCTAACTTATTTATTTATTATTTATCGTTTAATATGTCATAACAATTCTCTAGAAGGTGTAAACATCAACCTGTTAATAAAAACTTCTATCTAAAACTATAACTTTTTTTATAAAAGACCCAGATTTATTATCCGTTGTGTGCGCAGTTGCATCTAAACAAAGTTTCAACTTTTGAGGGAGAAATAACGTTTAAGCTGTTAAAGATATAAAATGTGTTCCAACCAAGTTCGTGTGTAATATCGACCGTTTCGTCTATATCCTGAGGGACTTCAATATGCTTTCCTGCCTTGTTCCGCAGAAGTTACTGAATACATTATAACTATCCCTGTATAATTGTCACATTATTCATATGTAACTAATAATAATTCTATTTATAACTGATCCATCCCGCACAGTCTTGCTCTTGCGCTAACTAGGAAGACAAGCTGATTAATTATATGCCATTATCATCACCAAAGCAAGGCCCTAAGCCAAGGGATATTATCAGCACACCCCGTGACTGAATCATCACAGATCGCAGATCACTTTCATCCAGAAATTGCAAATTGTTACGCCAGCATGCCTTTTGCTCAGCCTTATTAGAGAGAACAGAAACCAAATTGCTTGATAATGTTAATTGCTGTTAATTGGAGAGGGCTGCAGCATAACTACGACTACTTATTATATTAGTTGGTATTCAAGCAATGCAATATACATTATAAGTTTTAGAATAAATGCTCCTGTCTTCATATAGATATGTAGTAAGTAACGTTAAACGAGTTCATTCAGATCGCTTAGTCGGCTAAGTACATTTTTATGATTTTTTGAAAGAGAAAATGCTGCTGGTAAGCTCCATTTGTCATTTCTACGGTATTAAAATTACTATTGGGTATAAGAATGAAAGCAAGTCGTTACCAACATAATTAAAGGTGACTCAGCCAACTTGCAGTACTCGTGCTTTTAGCACTGAGTTTAGAAAAATGGAAATTTTAGTAGTGATATGTCTGTCAGTTGGTATTAACATAGTCTGCTTTAACTCTTACAATACCAGGTTTTTTATAATGTCCAGTATTAAGCGGGGGAATTTTGTGCCCTGGTGTTTTTGCGTTCAAAGGGCTTTAACAAAATAGAGGATAGTAATATTTTGGTACTTACTTGCTTTTACACACATTTTACAATAACAAAATCAGCAAAACAGATCTTTAAAAAGATCTACTATAAAGATAGTCTTACTAAAGTACCTATGTTTGACTATTGATTACCTTCTGTGATATTATTAGACATATCACAAACGATTACCTTTTGGGAATATTTACTACATACGTATTTAACAGAGTGAGAAAGAACGGTTTTTGTTTTTCTCGTCTTGACACGTTTATTCTTCTATGAACTGTCTTTGCAGCAACGGTGACAGTGGAGCCCAGCTTTATTTCAATTGAAATTAAACTGAATCTTCAAATATGTATTCAAATCTAAGCTCATATTCCTTTAGTTAGTAGGATGAATGACCAATATTTTGTCGAAATATCATTCCACCCGAAACTATACCATAATTAGGGAAATGTAACTACTGGGCTCAATATGCACAGCGTTTGATATTGTGAGGGTTAGAACATTAAAAATATTTTTTCGTCTAGATTTAGTGGAGATTCAAGCAGAGAAATTAATATGTGTTAGAGTTTCTGGTGTTTCGGGTTGTAAATAAGTTCGTAATTATAAAATCCATAAAATTCAATCAACAAAGTGAACCATTAACAGCTGATAATGTTAAGTTAACCGATATAACCATGTACATGCTTGCCGTGCGAAAATTACAGCCAGTAATAAAAATGAATTGTAACTTACCTTTTCTGATTATATGATTTTAATAAAAGACGAAAATTGTTTAATCCCACTACTAATATTCGAAGTATGTAAGTTTTTCTTAGGTTTAAGTTGGAATTGGTATCGGGATGGTGCAACGAGCTATTGGTGAAAGGACCACGCTCGTTCTGGAAGTAACTGTCTCAATAGGTATCATGAAGAATCACCCTCTTGGCAGTGTTAACACATATCGAAAACAAGCAACAGTAATGTTCATGTTATAATACGGTAAGTCATCGAATTATTTAGCACTTCAATTTCGTGGTGCCATGCGAGAGGCAACAGACCAAATTTTAAAAAAAGTTCTTGAAAAACGGCAACAACAAGGAACAGATCATCGCGAAGGTTTTGATCCAAACAAGCCCTTTTCAAACCACTAGTGTACCCCACCATTTTTGGTTCTTCGAACTGGATATGCTAACATTTTGATCATTCAAAATGGATTTTAGATTTAAAAAAAACTGTCATTATGACCGTCCTCTTCCTTTCTCTGCTTATTATAGGTAAGTGGCATGTTTTAACCACAAAGCAATCTTCTTGAATACATAAAATTTGTCGCTGGTAGACAGTAGGTCCCCTTTACTCATTGATCTAACCTAATAATACGTAAAATATCTACTCGAATTTCCACCTATAAACTGTCTAGCTTCTGCTATTGAACCTCAAATGAGAATATTATAAGGGCAACAGCCCTGTCAATTGAAGTGGGCATTTCATCATAAATACCATTAACGCTTATTTAATACAGCCTGTAAGAAATTTTAAGAGTCTGGGTATCAATTATAGACATTTAGTAAATAAATGTTACGATTCATGATTGTCGTGAAAAATATATTTGCCAAACTGTTAGTAAACAGGGAGCAGGCACGAAGGAGTCAATAATTTCCGAATACAATTATGTTTATTTAAGAAATACATTAGTATTTGTATAGATACTGAAGGAAAGCGACGATAATGAAGTTCTAAACAGCAAATGGACTTTATACCGGCGAAAAGCAGTGTTACATGTAGATAAGCAAAGTGTGCACTTAATAGAACGTAGCGTGATAACACATTAGCGTTAGATTTTGTGAACTGAAAGTCCTGAAAACGAATTCTGGTAGATTAAAGCTTTAAAAAGGTTGTTAGTTTATTTTACGAAAGCCAAAAGTGAATAATTGAATTAACAGCAGGTATACAAAAAAGTGATAAAGAAAACCAAACAAAAAATATTATATTGAAAAATTAGCACCTCATAACACCTCAGGAGAATGGAAACTGTGAAAGGAAATTTACAACAGACGTTTACAGAAAACTAGAATAAGCACCTACAGCAGTGGCGTAACTATCATATGTGCAGGGGGTGCGAAGAACCTCGGCGCCGAATCTATGTATATAGGCGCCGCGGTACTGGAGCTTTTAGTGAAAATAATAGTTTTCCTAGAATTGTGGTTCAAAGTGGCAACAGACTATGATACGTGAGCGCGTAGTCTTTTCTCCTTTTGAGTAGATTAAAAGTTCCAGCTCTAGTGTGTGTTTGTGATTCTTAGATTTCATAGTGCATAGTGCATAGTAACACTCTATAAATTCAAAGTTTTAAACCGCAAATTTCTGACGATTGCCTCAGATACAGAGGTCATAGAGAGTGCCAAATGACTTCAAACTACGTATGAAACTGATCTCGATGACGGCTTACAAAAGCAAATTGTACAATTTCGATCTTCGTACACAACTAGTATTAAATCTTGCTTATCAGTGACGCAAGTGTGAGAAAAATGTCTGTCTAATCACACATCCATATATGTATACAGCTTATATCTTACCTTTTACATCCCGTCACTACAGCCTCCACTGAGAGATCTTTTTCTAAATTAAAAATTATTAAAAACTTTTTGCTAAGTAAGATGGGCCAAATACGCCTAAAGAGTTTTGCATTACTGAGTATCGAGAAAGTAAGAGCCAGTACTCTTGGTTTTAATTCACTGATAGATATGTTAGCTTTAGGAAAGTGTAGCAAAAGAAAGTTTAATTAAAGTGCTATACCTACCTACATATTTATATATCTTCTAGCTGGCCCGGCAAACGTTGGTCTACCCAAAAATAATTTGTCTCTGAAACCCCGTTGCACCACTATCGAGTTTTAATTTTATGTCATGTCCATTGTCTTGGACTTAAAAATAAATGCCATTGTCGCAATCAACGTCCCAAAAAACCATATCGATTTTTAGGCTTATTTACCCCATTTCACCCCCTATGGGTTAGCGGACACGACAGACGTTGTCCTGCCCGAACGTTGGTTTGCCTGCTATTGGCGGGTTCAGCAAACGTTTTTTCGATATTCGAATTTTCGATATTCGAATTTTCGATATTTTTCACTTTAAAAAATATTCGGAGGGGGGCGGGGTATGAAATTTTGGAGTTATATGTTCTGATATGCGATAAATTTAAAAAAAAAATTAAAAAAAGAAATTCGTCAAAAAATATAAAAAAACAATTCCTAGAACTCGATTGCAGCGCCACCTACCGGGTCCAATTGTGAACATAAACCATCTAGGGACCCTCTCAAATACACACAAACAATTTCATCAAAATCGGTCTAGCCGTTTAGAAGGAGTTCAGTCACATACTCACGTACAGAAGAATTATACAGATTGGGCCATAATTATATATAACAGCAATGAGATAACATGAACAACAAAATAGAATGCTTGAGTAAGAAAGAGATGATACAAAAAAATTATTTTAATAGGCATGCTTGGTTCACATCTGTCATGATTAAATGTGCGTCAGGCCTACTCGAATATTTGCTACTATGTTTGTCTCTTTCTTATTCAAGCAATACGTGTTATTTTTTTGTTCATGTTATCTTATTGCTGTTATATATAATTGTGGCCCCATCGGTATATACGAGTATAAAGATATATTTAATTTTTCTTGTGAATTATTTAAATTTGTATTTATTTTACGTTGTTTTTGTTTTTGTATTTTCATATGTATTTTTATGTTTCATGTTATATTTTGCGAGTGTTTGATATAATGGTAAAACCTGTTCTACTTTATGGGTAGAAATCGTGGACGGTTACAGAACTGGTAAAGCAGAAATTGCAGGTGTTTGTAAATAGGTGTTAGGTGGCCAGTCATTATTTCGAACAAAGATCTTTGGGACCGAACAAATGAGGTGGACATTAATATAGAAATTAGGAGAAGAAAATATGGATGGTTAGGGCATACGTTGCGAAAAAATGAAACTGAAATTTGCAGAAAAGTTTTGATTGGAACCCTTAGGGTTTCAGAAGCAGAGGACGCCCGCGAAAAACGTGGAGCAAAACTGTAAAACAAGAGACAGGAAAGACTATAGCACAACTGAGCCAAATAGCACATTAAAATGACAACTGGAGAGAATATACGAATACCCTATGTCCAGTCAATCTGTACATTTCACCTTGCATTAAATCGGGTAGTTCTGATTTTTTTATATGTTTTATATGATTGAGGCGTAATGATGAATCTAAGTTTTCGACCTCGGCGGAGTGCCGAAAGTACCTAAAATAACAAAAAAAACGAGAAATTTTCGACCGAAATACGGTTTTTGTGGATTTTCATCCTGAAGCACTGGATTTTCAGCAAAAGTGGTTATATCCTGTGTTAAAGTAGAGGAAATTTTAAACAATTCAAGACCAGAACGGTGTCAGTAGCCCTTATAGTTTTCAAGATACAGCTCGTCAAAGTTTCACACATTTTTCACATTTTGCCATTTTTATGGATTTTAGTCGGTTCTACCTCGAAAGGTTCGTAGTAGTAGAACACAAATAATGTTAAGCAAATCAATCTGCATTCAAATTATAATAATATGAGACGAAAATGGTCCTTGGTACTTCGTTCTCTCATAAGCTAAGTTGCATTGTAGAATTGATGAAAAATAACTGTACCTAAAAGATATCTTCTGTATACAGGGTGATTTATAACGGGCGGACCAAACTTCAACAGTATGTTGGGGAGGTAATTTTGAGTAAAAAATATCATATGAACATAGGTCGTATTCCATTTAGTTACCCAACTACAAGAGACCAAAGTTTTATTAAGAGGCGGGTAAAGGTAAATCCGCTCAAAGTAGCCAATGTTTCAAGCGTCATATCTACTACGTATGTGGGCCAACCATATCAAACTTTTTTTTTGTATAACAGCCTGTAGTTTTATCTATCAAACGATATGGATTTGATGGCAATTTATTGGTAGGAAGGGCATTAAAAAAATATTTTAAAAACACATTGCAATTTATCTCCAAAGAGTTTTTCTCCCAAACAGCTTGTCCAATCTTAGTCTTTTTTATATCAGAATTATTCTTTTTCACAGTTCTAGTGTATGAGATAAAAAATAGAATAAATTCTAAAAAAATGTAAAAAATAAGTTTGAAACTCACGTTCCCTTTGTACGATTTTTATGAAATTATCTCATTCGCTAGATATTAAGAAGTCTAGGACATTGGCGTAAACAGAATTTGAAATTTATGTTTCGTTTTTGAGCAAAACGTTAGACAGATAAAACTACAGGCTATGATACAAAAAAAAATTGATGTGATTGGCCCACATACGTAGTAGATATGACGCTTGAAATATTTGCTACTTTGAGCGGTTTTACCTTTACCCGCCCCTTAATAAAACTTTGGTCTTTTGTAGTTGGGTAACTAAATGGAATACGACCTATGTTCATACAACATCTTTTACTCAAAATGACCTCCCCAGCAAACTGTTGAAGTTTAATCCGCCCGTTATAAATCACTCTGCATACCTAGTCCAATCAAGAAAATAGGGGAAAGTTTTGGTGTAGTTTTGATATTTAGTTTATATATGTTCTTTGGGTCGCTGAAAACAAATATTAGGTTTGCCAACAAAAATTTTGACCGAAAACATGTTTTTTTAAGCAAAAACAGTGTAAAAACCGTTTTTTTAGTTGTTCTAAAATTACCCGAAAGCTATCGATTTTTCGTAAATGTTGAACCTATATGAAACGAAAGAAAATAAAATTTTCTACATTTTATGAGGTCGAGTTTTTTTCTTCGATCAATCGTTCAGCCGCGAGAGCGCCGCGAAATTATAGTCCAGTCAAATGGTAGAAAATAGGGGAACGTTTTGGAGTCTTGATATTTGGTTCCTATATGTTTCTTGGGTCGCTGTACGCGAATATCAAGTTTTCCAACATTTCATTTATGAAGATTCATTTCATATGCCATTTTTGATTTACGAAAAATGGATAGTATTCGAGTTACTTTGCAATAAACCGGGATAATTTCCTTTTTTTTGCTTCTATCACCTAATTTCGCGGCGCTCTTGCGACTGAACGATTGATCGGAGAAGAAAACCTCTAGTACATAAAATGTAGGAAATTTTATCTTCTTTCGTTTCATATAGCTTCAACATCGACGAAATTGCATAGCTTTCGAGTAACTTTAGAAAAACTAGAAGAAATAGTTTTTTAAGACCGTTTTTGTTTAAAGAAAACTTGTTTCCGGTCAAAATTATTGTTGGCAAACCTGATATTCGTATGCAGCGACCCAAAAACCATATAGGAACCAAATATCAAAACTCCACCAAAGCTTTCCACTATTTTCTACCTTTTGACTGAACTACAACTTCGCGGCGCTCTCGCCGCTGAACGATTGGTGGGAGAAAAAAAAACTCTACTTCATAAAATGTAGGAAATTTTATCTTCTTTCATTTCATATAGGTTTAACATTTACGAAACCAGTTCTTCGGGGTTAAAATTGACGAAAACCAAAACAAGGTCGAAAATTTTGGATTTTTTTGGTTATTTGAAGTACTTCCGGCACCCGGCCGAGGTTCATTATGCCTCAACCATATAAGACATATAAAAAATCAGAACTACCCGATTTGATGCAAGGTGACACTCCCTTTTGATGACAGATTGACTGGACTAATGTCCCAATAGGGAATAATGGGATTATTATTATGTTATATTTAACCCTTCAGTGCTCGCGCGGGATACATGTGTATCCCACTTGCTTTTGAAACGCGCTTGTGCGGTAACACGAAGTACGCCGCAGGCCTGCCTTTAGGTAAGGTAAGGAAGTACTAGGGGAAGCAGATCCTAATGAGGACGAAGGCGATCTTTGTACAAAAAGTGACCACGATTCAGAGTCGGAACAAGATGCCGATGAACAGAATACAGAGGAAAATTTAGAATGTTATAGTGATGATAATGTTCCTGGTTACATAGGAAAGGACCATACCACGCAATGGAGAAAAATTTGTCCACCGAAAACAAGAACTAAGGTACATAATATTTTTGACAAAAAACCAGGACCTAAAAATAATGCAGTGCACGCTAAAACTGAATTGGAATGTCTTAAAATTTTTTTGAGCGACAATATTATACAAGTTATCACCAATTCAACAAATATTTATATAGATAATGTAAAATCAAAATATCAACGTGAAAGGGATGCGAGACTAAAGGATACTTGTGAGATAAGAGCTCTACTTGAAATGTTATATCTTCTAGGAGCCAGTAGATCAGGTAGACAAAATATAATGGATTTCTGGAGAACGGATGGTATCGGAATGGACGCTGTTTATTGCACCTTGTCCTACAACCGATTCCGCTTTCTTCTACGTTGCCTACGACTTGACGATATAACCAGTCGCAAAGAGCAGAGACAAAGTGATAAGCTAGCGGCAATAAGAGAAATTTTCGAACTGTTTTTAGAAAACTGTCAAAAGTTAGTAGTACCTGGATCAGATCTAACGGTTGACGAACAGTTGGTGGCGTTTAGAGGTCGATGCCCTTTTAGGCAATATATTCCGTCGAAACCAGCTAACTATGGCCTAAAAATCTTCGCAGTAGTAGATTCAAGTACTATGTATACTTTGAATCTGGAAATATATGCTGGAAGTCAACCAGAAGGTCCTTTTCTCGTATCTAATAGTCCTGCGGAAGTTGTCAAACGGCTTGTAGGGGTGGTGAAAGGTACATTTCGTAATATAACCATGGATAACTGGTTTTCTAGTTTTCCACTGGCACTAGAACTCAAAAGTGAATACAAACTTACAATGCTGGGAACTCTAAAAAAAACACAAAAGGGAAATACCTGCTGAACTGGTAAATACTGCAGAACGACCAGAAAAAAGTAGTCAGTTTGCTTTTCGTAAGGACTGCACTTTAGTTTCGTTTGTTCCTAAAAAGAAAAAAAATGTGCTTCTTTTATCAACAACTCATTCAGATGACAGCATTGACAAAAATATCGGTAAACCCATGATGATAATTGACTACAATCACACTAAGTACGGAGTTGATGTCGTAGATCAAATGTGTGCCACTTATAACGTTGCCAGAAACAGTAGAAGGTGGCCGCTTACGATTTTCTTTGATGTTATGAACCTAGCAGCAATAAATGCACTCGTACTTTACCAACTAAATCATCCCGATTTTACTATTATTCGGCGTAAATTTTTATATTCTATAGCTTTGGACCTCATAAAGCCACAGATTAGCAGAAGACTACACCTTCAAAATATTCCAAAACAACTCAGGGACAAGTGCCAGCATATTCTTGACGTTGAAGAACCTTCAACTTCTACCGGAACGAAATGCGCACCAGAAGCAAAGAAGCCCAAAACTGGAAATGGTCGATGCTGTATATGTCCTCGAAAAAAAGACAAAAGGACTAGACATTACTGCGTTACGTGTAACAAGTGGGTCTGTAACGAACATAAGAAGGAATCGCCAATCGTTTGTGTAAAATGTGGAGAAAACAAAAATCAATGACAATTTAGATATTTTGTTTGTATTTTTTTATTTTTTACTGTAATTTTCATTTGGATGTTTAATAATATATTTCTTACAAAGATTTGTGTTTTTTTCATCAATGCGCAATAATTTTGTTGGGTTTTACTCTATATTATTACTCTGGGATACAAATGTATCCCACGCGACCGTTCGTGTAACAAATCCCCGCACGAGTAATCCAGGGTTAATAAAAGATTAAAACATCTAAATGTGTTTTATTTTGCAGTAAGTAACCTTTCATGTTAAGAAAAGAGCGTATTAATTTTCTTTTAAATTTAAAGTGTTGCATCAACAAAAATTACCCCCCCCCTCTTTTTTCTGAAAGTTCTAGTCTACAGCGGCTATCATTTATTCATTTATTCTTGCACACCGGCGCCAAACCGTCTTGTTACGCCACTGACCTACAGAAGAAGAATTGTCTGTTGTACATTGTGAATGAAATAGTGTTCTCTTTAATGTAAATAAAATGTAATGTTATAAGCCATCTCTAAGCGCACTGCGGGCAGGTGGTGGGCATAGTCTATTAAATTTCAAAGTGGCCACGATTGCCAGTATGATGGTTGGAGAACGTGTGGCGGAACAAACGCGAAAAAGCTTAACCATGGTTATAAATAAATCGCGATAGATATACTGACATAATCAAACGCATTTTTTTAAATCCCAAACTTAAATGGAGAACGCTGCTAACTAGCTGCGAATTGCAACCTCTAACTGCCCCACCAATGACCCCCATTAAAATTTGAAAGCTGATTATGCTTACATCGTTTATACAACGACTTAACTTCAAAATATGGATGGTTTACGATCAAAATTGTAGCAGTATTAGTTAAAGCTATGTATTCAATATTTTTCGTTACTCTCGTTAACTCAGTTAAAATAACAGTACTCCAGTAGTATTAACTTCTCTCAGGCATAACTCGAACACAACTGATACAAGTAGCAGCAACGTTAAACTAGACACTAGATGTAGCCTTACAACCCACTCGAATTAAAACCATTTACAAAAATTGAAATTCAAAAATTAAATATAATAGTGCAACAATAAAATAAGTTGCACCCACCTTGAAACAACACTGTTTCGACGGTTTTGGTACAGAAACTTTTATGTTAGCACCTCCGTTTGCTTCTGATTTGATGAAATCTCCGCTAATTGTTGTTATTTAATTAGCTAAACGTAGCCTCGCCTGTATTGTATTTACTAATTCGCTTTACAACTTCAATATTTGACATCAACGGCAAGCAAAAAGATACCAGCTGTCTTACGACTCTCCATTGTTTTCAAATAACACATTTATGTAGTGATTAAAAGGGTTAAGTTTAAACTTTTCTGCAAATGGACCATTATAAGACGTGACAAGAACTGAAGTGGCTCGTTCCCGCTGAAGCTGCCTATTTTATACCAAAATGACCAGTTTCCACGGTAACGAACAACTGAAATTTGTTACCATGCGCTCGATGAGCCAATTAATAAACAACTGATCATCGATATTTGCTATGACGCACACATTCACACACCTAAACTACAATTATTTACAATTTATCTGCATGCTAATTTCAGGCAGTTTGGTAATCAAGAAATGATAAGCTATTTCCGCAGTTCATTCTACCGGAGCTAAATTTCAATCTACTGACCCCTTTAGAAGTTGCATACATGGGGGAAATTTTACAATTTCTTCCAACTTCCAGGTCTCCATTTTTCTGTGGTTTGAAGTAGTAACTTTTGTTAAGGGTTCCTGTAGAACCACATTACGGACATACTAATTATAGACGGTTGTACTGCATTTTCGACATGTCGAAACAAGAAACGTTTGCGGAAGATAGCTGTCTCTCGAATGGTTTGGTATTGCGAACGTTGTTACAGTATCAAACTTTTTTAACGATACTTACGGGAGTGGGAGTGCCAAATGCTTAATCAAGTACGGGAGATGTTAACACTTACCCTGAAAATCTCACCAAACAGGCTTAAGGGCCACGGCTTGATACGCTCATGGAGATGGGCGTGGTCCTACAAACGGTACACAACAGGGCAAGCATGACAGTATGTATAGGGTGTTACAAAACAAATGGGCGCTACGAGATTCAGACATAAACCCACGCAAAACCGAAACTCGAAATCCAAACGGGGTAGGATATCTGAGTATAAACTCTGGGCTTCCAACAGTGTAGGGACAAGCGCGCCGACTTACCTGCAACGCTTATAAACCGCTCTCAGACCTCACCTTACATCAATCTTGATACAGTGACTGAGGCACCCTGTAAATAAGCATGCACAAGTACAAGGGAAAATCATAAGTCAAATACAATAAACAGATCTATTGGAACAAGCTCATAGCCAAAAGGTACAACAACGCCGACGTAGTCAGCGTACACAAGAAATTCATGATTTCAACAAGATCTAAACCTAAAAGAAAGCCCAGCTGGGGACGCCTCATGTAAAAATAGCACTCAAACACGCACGAGTAATTGAACGTATTTTGCGTCACCGGATGGCTGCAAACATAAACGATTTATTCAAAGATATAGCCGGCTTGTAACACATAAGATTACATTTTTGAAATTAGCGCACAATGTCTTGATTAGACGGCTGATAACAAGTATGCTTAATTTAACATATCCTGAGGTACCGGCTGGCAGCAAACATGAACGATTAATTCAAAGATATAGCCGGGCTTGTAACACAAAGGATTACATTTGGAAATTAGCGCACAATGCCTTGATTAGGCGGCTGATATCAAGTATGCTTAATTTAACCTATTCTGAGGTTCCGGCTGGCAGCAAACGTGGACGATTAATTTAAAGATATTGCCGGGCTTGTAACACAAAGGATTAACTTTGGAAATTAGTGCACACTGTCTTGATTAGGCGGCTGATAACAAGTATGCTTAGTTTAACATTCTGAGGTGTCGGCTGGCAGCAAACATGAACGAGTAATTCAAAGATATAGAGCGCATAATACCTCACTTAGGCGGCTCGGCCTTGTTGCGTGGGCGTTAATCGCTATGAGCTGTCGGGCGCTAATCGCTAGAGCTGTCGGACGACAATGTGTCGTGGGTGAGTACATACGATGTCCACTGCATCCCCAATTTATTAGTGAAGAAAGTGCGCAAAACCCGCCTGGGCTACCACAAAACCTGCGAGGCCGCTAGAGAGCTCACTCGTAAGATCAGATGCCGAGCAAGAAGGCAGACAATTAGCCAAACAGGCCTTCGGAAAATTAACTAGCGGCATCGGCCGCCGATGACGATACCACAAAAGCCCCCAAGAAGCACACCCTGTCACTCATACAGCCCGCCGAGAACTCTGTGTCCAAAACAAGCCACCTTATCGCGCTAGACGCCTGTCTCGCGCTCGCACCTGCAGCCAATCAGATCACATCTCGCAACGGGCGCGACGGGCCGCATTCGGACGAGTGCGACAGAAGCTTAAATTATTTAGGAAGGTATCTCGCTTGCTCCTATTGACTGTGTTTTGAAATTACTGTAACCAAGCGTGCTTAACGTGGCGAAACATGTGCAGCTGCAACGAAAACGACTAGAACCCAAAGCGAGCCTACTCGAGAAAGTTGCGTGTGTGACAAATATTTAGAATTTTAGATGAAAATTGCTGAAGTACTATAGGAGAAAATACAACAAAAAAGGAACCTATATACAAGCGAACCCTCCAACTTTGTACCAAAACTGCTCCAAATGGTAACGTAATTATTGAATTTAAAAATTGCCTGACAACGTCTGTATCTACACTTGTACATCCTTGTAAGTACGCACACACTGTATTTTTTACTAGTGTAACGCTTTTTAACACTGTCGCACAATTTGCTTTGTCCTTTATCATTGCAAATATGTCTTATAGGTATTGCTATACGTTAACTCCTGGTTTTGCTCTATTATTTGGCAGACTCTAGTAGTTACTGTAGATGCGCAACTTAATGGGCCAAGTTTCCTATAGACTAAAACTATGCCCAAATATTAATGAAAGCTTACTGGACTGGAATACAAGAATCCGCAGTAATAAAGCCGATAACTTCAGCAGTAAAACAATAAAAGCAATATATCACACATATGAAATCAACCAGAGTGGACATCGCTCCAGTAGCACTGAGACATTCTTCTATCGTTTTCCATCGTCCAGCTTTCGGATGCATATGCTATAACAGAAAACCCTAACGTCCTAACTAAATTTATTTTGAAATTTTCAGTCAGTTTACTGGCAAACCATAATTTATTTAATTGTATTTCTAGTTAGTTGTGTTGTTCGTCTCATCTCAGGGTGGCAGTTTTATGTGTCGTTCACCATTGTACCATGATACGGGTACTGATTAACCACAGCTTTTGGGATTGGAATTTTAATAGGCTGTAAGGGGCCGATAGCTATTACAATCTTGAGTAGAACAAGTTTCTGGTGTGGGACAATTATTAATGAGGTTGTCTACGAGGCATTTTTTTTTATCCACCATGCACCTAACAGTTGTGCTTTGATCAATACCAGCGATTTATGTGTCGTTTTCAAATGGCTGCTTCAATTATCGCTTCCACTTTTAGTCCTATCAGAGTATTAGATGATTATTACACACAACTGTCACATGACTGATATGATCCAATGAGAACCATGGATTTTTTGAAAATCGATCAATCCCAAACTGATTACCTGATAAGCTCCCTAGGGAAATTTATCAGCCGATAAGCTCCTAGTGCTAACTATCGACCCCGTAGATGGTGTCATAATTAGAAATAGAAATGCAAGAAACAAGCAATTTGAGTTTTTTGGCATTATTAGATCAATATTAAATCATAATTCTTATACGGGTTTTGTGTAATATCTTCAAAATACACACGCGGGCGACATACTTACATATAATTTTGCCTGTGCCAAGAGTCATCGTGCTGGTTGCCCGTAGAAAACTGCCCTCGGGCAACCTTCGGGACAGTTTTCATTGCAACCAGCACTCTACCCTTGGCGTGTGAAAAATTATCGGCAAGTATGTCTCGCCCTTGTTTTATTACTATTGATTATATTTTGGTAGCGATCTCAATCAATCAGAAGGCTGGATTTAGTTAAGTTATCTTGTATAATTTCGATTATAAAACTCATTATAAATTTGGCCAATAGTAATTGACAATTTTACTTAGTTGCAAGGTTTAGATAAACGGATATACCCTTGACGACGTGGTATAATTACTTCGGTGTTTCGGTGGGTCCAACAAAGCAAAAATAATGGATAATAATAATCTAGAGCCATGATGTAATAACTGTCTATTGCAATTTCGAGGTTGGCAGGTTAGGTTTTGCGTCAGTTTTGACACAAACTGACGCAAAACCTAACCTGATAACGTCGAATTTGACATAGACGTACAGTGCCACCAACATAAACAGTGCCACTAACACAAACAGTGCCAACCTAAGAAATAAAATAATTTATTATTTTATCGGTCTATCTTTATATATATAATTCTTCTGTACGTGTGTATGTCACTGAACTCCTCCTAAACGGCTGAACCGATTTTGATGAAATTTTTTGTGTGTGTTTGAATGCGTCCCTGGATGGTTTAGATTCAAAATTGGAGTTGGTAGGTGGAGCTGCAATCGGGTTCTAGGAATTTTTTAAAAAATATTTTGACGAATTTCTTAATTTTTTTTTAAAGATTTCTCGCATATCAGAACATATAACCCCAAAATTTTACCCCCCCCCACCACCCCCCAATATTTTTTAAAATGAAAAATCAAGAATTCGAAAATCGAAAAAAACTTTGGTGAACCTGCTAATAGCAGGCAAACCAACTTTCGGGCAAGACAACGTTTGTCGGGTCCCCCAAAATTTCACCCCCCTGACCGCCCCCCAAAATTTTTTAAAATGAAGATCTTTATATATATCGTTCTTCTGTACATGTGTATGTGACTGAACTCCTCCTCAACGGCTTGACCAATTTTGATGAAATTTCTTGTGTGTTTGAGTGGGTCCCTGAATGATTTAGATTCACAATTGGACCCGGTAGGTGGCGCTGCAATCGGGTTCTAGGATTTTTTAAAAAATTTTGTCACGATTTTTTTAAGATTTCTCGCATATCAGAACATGTAACCCCAAAATTTCACCCCCCCCCCCACCACCCGCTAATATTTTTTAAAATAAAAAAAACCAAAATATCGAATATCGAAAAAACGTTTGCTGAACCCGCTAATAGCAGGCAAACCAACGTTCGGGCAGGACAACGTCTGTCGGTTCCGCTACCCCTTAGGGAGTGAAATGGGGTAAATAAGCCTAAAAATCGATATGGGTGTCGTTATTGAGGTTTTTTGGGAAATTGATTGCGAAAATGGCAATTATTGTTAAGTCCAAGAAGATAGACATGACAAAATTAAAACTCTATAGTGGTGAAACGGGGTTACAGAGGCAAATTATTTTTGGGCAGAACAACTAGCTAGTTCATTATATAATCGTAACGAATACCACTCGAGCAATCGAAAATAATGATTATTTTTCACTCGTAACTCGACGTAATCCTTAAAATACGACTCGAGCTGTGCTCTCGTGGTTTTTCGCAAATTACGTCTCGTTACTCAGAAAATAATCGATTATTTTCGATGCTCTTGTGATATTATAACTGATTATTATACAACTCATTATAAATTTGGCCGATAGTAATTGAGAATTTTACTTAGTTAGAAGGTATAGATAAATGGATATTCTCTTGACGACGTGGTATAATCACTTCGGTGTTTCGGTGGGTCCAACAAAGCAAAAATAATGAATAATAATAATGAGCCATGATGTAATAACTGTCTATTGCAAATTCGAGGTTAGCAGGTTAGGTTTTGCGTCAGTTTTGACACAAACTGACGTAAAACCTAGCCTGATAACGTCGAATTTGACATAGACTTACAGTGCCACCAACATAAACAGTGCCACTAACACAAACAGCGCCAACCTAAGAAATAAAATAATTTATTATTATCGGTCTATTCATTATATAATCGTAACGAATACCACTCGAGCAATCGAAAATAATGATTATTTTTCACTCGTAACTCGACGTAATCCTTAAAATACCACTCGAGCTGCGGTCTCGTGGTTTTTCGCAGATTACGTCTCGTTACTCGGAAAATAATCGAATATTTTCGATGCTGTTGTGATATTATAACTGATTATACAAAATCGATTATACTATAGTAACTTCACTAGGCGACGCAATACATAACTTTTGTCAACTTGATGTTGTTTTCATGGAGATGACTTTCAGATAGGTTAATACAAACAAATCGAGCTGCCAAAAAATATTTATTTGATTCTAATATTAAAATTTAACCAAAAAATAATCAAATCGAATACAATGCGTACTTCGAACAGGTTATACGTCTCAAACTTCTTGCACAATAACAAATCGTGTCAGGTTGGCAGAATAATCCTCCCGCTGACGCGGTCGGACTATTTAACCTGTCAAACTGACACTCTTTTATTATTTTGTAACAAGTTATTGACATATAACCCGATAATATCGAAGTACTTATAGTATTACTTCTGATAATTTGTAAAGATTTTCATAGTACTGCGTCCGTGTATTTACAACTTGCTCATTCTGCTTTACTAGATTGTGGTTGGCATCTGTGATTGAACATCTTCTGGCGTAAATTTTCTAGCTTGGGCTTGTGCTAATTTGCGCGCAGATCTCAGTAGACCGTTTTGGTTTTTTTGACAACTTTTTGGATCTTTCAAGATAGTTCTGCGTCTTGCTGCAGGGTTGTTCAATGTTGATACCCAATTCTTAAATTCGTCTTCTTTCTTCTAGAAGTATTTGCAGATATTTCTCCTTTAATTGGAAAGGATCCTTTCATATTCCACGTCGCAATACCATTTTTTGCTGGCTTTGAAAAGGTTGGATGTAGTTTAATGGAAACCATAAACTGCTGAAGAACTGTAAGTACAGTAAGTACGAACAGATCAATTCCATGATCTGCTCTATAGAAAGTATTAAAACAGGTATATTATTCAAATATATTACACAATTACTTACTATCAAAATATCTGCGAACTGTAATACTGGGTACTAATTTATATCTCTGAGTTTTATGCTAATATTTGCAATTTAACTTACACTAATGACGAATTTTTGGAAATGTAGAGTTATTTGTATAACAAGTAATAGAGTTCATACTTTTTTGCTAAGTTTGAAGTTATCACTCAAACCCTTTAGGTATGTCATATTTGAGGCGCTAACAGCCGTAGAGGAGATGATAGGTTCTCTTAGACTTGCTACACTTGGATAGCAGTAACAGCATCAAATTAAAGCGCTTTCCAAACCAGAACGTTTAATAACGCAGGTTTAATGTTATCTCGACGTTGTGTTACATAAGCATAACTTCAACAAAGGATTAAAGTTCAGGGCTTGACTTTGTGTCAAACACAGTATAAACCTCCATAATCGACCTGTGCAAAGACAGATGCAAACTGGATATGCCAACATAGTTTTATTGTGAGCACATGTGAGCACCTTCAAATATTCATCACTGCGTCACCTGGCTTCTGTTGCGCGTCATAAAATTTTCTCCCGCGGAAAATAGGGAATAATTCAAAATCGCTTTAAAACTTATGATTTTCAGGTTTTCAGGCAACTCCGACCCCGTGGTACGACTTTTCCTTGTTGCTGTATAAGGCTTCGATACCTACTAGCGAGCTGATGCAACTTTTGCGAGTTTACACTAGATTTTGAAAGTTTCAAAGTGCAACATATTGCGGATCATGTTGCGGTATACGCGGAATAACTCAAGCGTTGTATTATAAATGATGTGTCAACGGAACAGGACCGATAATACCTATTCATCGCTGTCGACAATATAAAATCAACATCCTGTTCCCATCAAACTGTAGCGAAACAGGAAGTTGGAATTCCGCAAATTAAATCGTGTAGCTACCTGCATACATAATCGAAATTAAATTGCTATAAGATAAATGAAACTCGAAATATTACTTTATTGGAAAATTTATATCGGGAAACCTTCGAGTTACATCTACTTTTGCATTATTTAACAATTGCAAAACCATTTCATGCCATTTTTCATATTGCATGTACTGTGTATGCACAATTGTATTGTTTTTCTGTATTATACAAACACTTTTCCTTTTTTGCATGCATACGAGCATCTACGTTTATACAAAAATGTCAATGCATCGTATAATCTTAACGCTTCTTATGAGCACTGAGTAAAGCGAATCGGGATAACTGAAACTGTCATGTTGTGAGAATTTCTGCAGTTTGTTCACTATTACAGAAAACAGTTAGCATTATCTTCACATTTTCTTCCGTTCATTTTTTAAACGAATTTACTAGTCATGCGTAAGAGTTTTGCTTAATACCCATTTACGAAAAGCTTGCCTGAGCATGTTCTGCTGCCCATCTGCATTTTGCCGAGTGTAAAGCAGACATTCCTTATTCTCCCATAACCGTTAAAAATACTCGTAAAAGGATAACGCACACATTTATGAGAAATCACGTGCAACTTCACTTACATTTACTAAAGTATCATTTAAGTGATTCAACTAGTACGTTCGTACACGATGTATCTGACTGTTCAGAACCTCTAAAGCGTATCGTTCTTTAAAGCAATACTGCTTCGCTGAATTCTAGAAATTAGTTATAATTCCATACTGCACTATCTAGCGCAGTAAATTCGAGGACTTTTGGGTAGCACCTCATAGTGAAATAATCGGTTTCTGCATGGGTTACAGTAAACGCTGTCTCATCAATATAGTGTAAAATAAATGTGAAAGAATAACCTAAAATAGAATGTACCAAAGTATACAGACACTATTTTACGAAGACGTTCTTTAAATATTTTACAAATGCTAAAAGCGATTGAAGTTAAACTTCCGGTTGTTTAAAATAACTAAATTTTTAAATTAAAATAAAACTGTCTACAGTAGCTCAACTGGCTAAGTGCAGGAAAGCCTCACTTCTGATCCGATATGACATAGTGAAACGCGTTTCTCTTGTAAAAATTACATATAATATGGTGCACCTATTATATTGTAACGGTACTTCTAGAATGCCTCTGCGTCGGGACGTTAAATTTAAACATGTCTTGTACGCCTTGGTATTTTAATAATTATTTGCCTTTTTTATATAAATTATGAACAAAAATTATTTTCCTGTAGTACGTTAAGGAATAGTTCCTAATTTGAATGCAACAACGTGTATACTTAAATGTCAAACTTTACATTTGATTTTTAAGTAACTTATAGTTGCATTAATAAATTAGGAACTATTCCATAGCTGTACTAAACAAACATAATTTTTATCATACTATATTTTACAAGCTCAGTATACAGGAAATTCTTAAATACCCCAGTCGTGGTTGCAGAGTATTGGTATTTAAAAAAAACAATAAGCTGGTCCACACCTGTAATATTCTCGGACTGAAAATAACGTTAACAACGTACATATGAAAAGCCAATTAGCTTACATAAAGCGCTGTTCGTATTTGCATTTATGCATAGGCATTCTTAAACTCACGCAATTTCCACATCACAGTTGGTAGCGAATGCTTATCGCTTCCAACTGTAAACATTTTCTGTAAGGTCATCTTACCTGTGAATTCAGATTGTTGAGTAACGTACTAGATCGCTTTTAAATTGGGTAACCCAAATCTTGAAAGATGCGTTGGCACAGCTCGGACGTCTCTTGTCACATTTTTACAATGAACGTTTCGTAATTACGTGCTGCTTCGCAAATTATGTAGCCACCCTGTACACGATGAGAACAGCGTTTAATTGAAGTGCAAACGCTGGCTTGTTGGACTCGAAACTTATAGGCAGCCAAATATTTACTGCAATGCTTCTCACCGCTTATATCTGTTTTTCCTTAAAACGATCTCGCACCGTGAACTCGGGAGTGGTGGGTACGTGCGCCACTAACTAAGGCGCTACACACGCGAAATTGATCGATACATACACAGTAATGGTTCAGAGCACTTTGCTGAAACTGATTGCAACAACTAGGAGTATACAAAGCTACAACTTCAAATATGTAAATGAACCATCCAGGCGAGGTAGACCAGAGGCCCATTTCAACATTTTGTGGCTAAAGGCCCCTTTCAATTAAAAATCACTTACACAAATTTAACACTCACAAATTTGTTTCTATAGCGTTACCTTTAATCAAAGGTTTGCAGTGAAATACCAAGAAATTCGAACCAATTGAAACTAAGAATCCATAAAGAAACTCAGCGAATTACTCCAGACACCATTTCAGGTTCTACCCTGAGGAGGTGATGCGGCGCCAATGAATGTATCTTGGTAATGTCAGTCTTAAAAAATAGTTTTCTCTTTTTTGTACATTAAAATAAAAAAAATGCTGAAGTATATACAAGTTTTATTCCCTATAGAGGAAATATTCCCAGACACCATGTATTATGGCCAAGCTGAGCGTTATCATATGGTCAGTATTCATCGACCCATTATCTGATGTAACACAGTATGTCTGTTTATAAAACTCAACAACACCACAGACATTTTTGTCACTTACCGTATTTATATATTTTTTTCTCCAACCACACGAATAAAACGCCATATTGTCGAATAATTTGGTATAAAAAGTAAGTGATTTCGGGATGTTCACCAATTATCTTGGCAACTGTACACTTTTCGATTCATATTTGCACTAGTACAAAAATGGACGTAAGATAGGGTTTTACATGGTAAATTTTAAATAAAACACAAACGCTTCGTCAATATTCGGCAATCGCCGTCGTTGTTGTTTAATTTCCCCGTATAGTGGTTGTTTATTTGCGCCATGACAGTTCTACGATATAACCTACAATGTTTGATTCTAAATAATAAGTCATATTATCGAATTTATGAGTAGTTGGAGAAAAAATAGTATGTTTCATTCGCACAAAAATTCGTTTTCTGGACACGTAAGACTCGCCGGACTCCGCTGCGCGTCGTCCGGCGATCTGTCTTACTTGTCCCGAAATCATGCATTTTTGTACTAATCAAACAAATAACTATTTTCTAATGGTTTCTAGATTTTTATAACGTTTTTACATTTTTTTCCATAAATAATAAAATAGCTTGTTGTTAGAAAGCCTTACTTGTATTAAACTTATGTGTTCATAATCTATTAACATTTTGAAACTAGTATAGTCTAGGGTAAATAGCTCATTCTCAGTTAACATTTCTTAAAACAAAGTATAAAGCTAAAAATTGATAAACCTATAATCTTCTACGTTGATTCTGAATATCTAGCGTTGCGGGATGTGCAGTGGGGGTTGCGTAAACAAACAAACGGGCCGTACAGTGGGCTCAAAGCGGCCAAATGTAAAATGTTATCAGGTTTTGATACAAATGTGTGTACAGGGGTTTTCAAAGCAGCTGATTACAAATTCGAAGTCAAAGTACTGTGAACAAAATATTGGATCCTCTATTTGTTGATGATTCTCCATCATTAGACTTGGACTATGGGTTTGTTCTGCTTTGTCGTCGGCCATGTATTTAGTTTTGCTTGCGGTTTTCATAGATCTTATTTCAAGTACCTCTATTATTCCTTATAATGTCCAGTTTGTGTCATTATCACGTCACATTTGCTGAAAATTTACAATCTTTTTGTGTTTGGTGTATTGGGTTGCTTGGTCGATGTTGGGTATGGGTATGAACTTTAGATATAAATGTAAAGTGATTTGGTTTCTTTTTGCACCGGCTAAGCTGATTTAATTTATTTTAATTTATTAGTTATTGATCGTCATCAGGACTTTACGTGTTTTCTTTTTCAATAATGCCATTTTATGTTGCTATATTTAGAATAAGATTTCGTAACTCGACGTTATTTAAGATATGTATTTATCTAACCTTTGTAATTGGATTTTTTCTGTAAAGGTTAGTATCAATAAATATATAAACAAACAAATATTGTCTGCTTCACTGCATGAATAACCTCTTTCCTAAAATAGAAAAAAAGACTATCGACTTGCCAGAGTCCAGATGATCAAGAAAAAATTAAATAGACTATATCTAATAACAAAAATGTTATTCTGTACGCAAGCTTAATTAATACAGAGAACCTAGATAGCGATCATCGATGGTACACGCAAGTGTATAGTAATCCCGAATAAATTAAAGTAAATTATCAGAAAATGGAAACTACTAATACCAGAAAGATCTTCAAACGTATATGGTATTAAAAATGAAAAAGACACTCTCGATGATTACTACATAGTACGTAGCATAATAGAAACATCTTAAATGACAGCAACAAAATAGGCATAACGCTAGAAAGATCAGCTAATAAGTCACTGCCCATATTTTTAAAATGGCGTCGATTTATATTCAGCAGCCGTTTACGTATTGGTCGGATCTGTCATCACCGCGTGCTTCATAATGCAACGCTAAGCAAGTACGTGAGGCAGCTTTCTTTAGCCGAATGGGTAAAGCACCTGATTAGCAATCAAAACACTTATGGCAATAGTGCAGAGTACAATTTCATCGACTGCATTATTGGTTTTTGCGGTTTAATGCATTTCACATTGCTAAGTATTTCCTTTAACTTTCAATATTCTTAGAAACATTAAGGTATTCTCACCTATTTTGTGTGTAATTTTGAACGCTCTTCAAACGTTATTTATTCTGACAAAAGTTGTTACCTTGGTTTCTTTATTAAATAGTTAATATTTTCTTTTGAACCTTAACGATTTACCTGAAATTCATTTTAAAAATGGTCAAACTATTTTAATTAGAGTAGGTCCATATATGGAGTGAAATAAAATGCGAATATCTACAGATTTTTGAATATATATATTTTATTCTTAATTTTCAAAATAAGGTTTTCCTTAGGAATTTCATACACTGCTACAGTAGTGATAAATCCACAAAAGTTTGTATAATGTACAAGGTGAAGCAAATGAATCACAGTTGGCTAAAAAGGAAATGGTCCTTATTTGAAGGATAACATGGTGTAGAGTATTGAAATATATTTCCAAGATTGAAATCACAGTTGCTCATCGCAAATTATGTGTCTTGCAAGTCTTTCGAGCAGGTTTTTTATAAATAAAATGCAATAATTTAAAAAAGCTACTGTAACTACAATTAACTTCACCCAGGATAATATACTACAGCCGCCAAACCCAAACGCTATTTTACCATATCTTCTCAAAGTGTACGCTGAAGCTTTATTCTTTCCGATCGCAATAATCACGTAACTACCTCTTGACGAATATAAGTTGTTCGATGTTTGACAGTGCTAAGGTTAGATATCATTTAGCCAGTATTTAAAAAAAGAGAAAATTATTATTAAATGTTATACAGTGTGTCCCAGTATTGATGTTATAGGAGGTGGGATGGACTAAAATTTATTGAATTTTATTTTAAGACTGGGATTAGGTCCTGCTTAGTCTGAAGAGAATTTGAGAATTTTTTCAGTTTTTGAAAAAACAAGTCGGCATTGACAATGAAGCGAAAACTATTTTCTTTTCAGGTAAACTCTCTTTTTTGTTCACGATATGGCAACGTTTTACCAATAAAAGTTGTTCAGAATGATATATTATGGCCCTATTCAACATTTCAGAAAGATCTATCTACTCAGATTTAGAATTGTAGGTCACTTAATTGTTAATTCTGCTTTTTAGCCACACTAAACAATGAAAAATACTGTTAGGCCACAAAGAGATTTTAAAGAACTGCCTAGTTGTTCTGGTTTATTATGAGAAATGTCTAGGTGTGCGAGTACCAAGTGCTTTAGACACAAACTGATATGATCATATAGTCAAATAATGTAATGACATGGGACTTACGGATATGCATCTCTTCTGCAGAGATTTTTAATTTTTAGAAACCTCACCAGCACCGAGAGTCGTACTCGCCACCCTTGGAACGTATACAGGATGTTTAATTAGTCAGCCACCTTTGTTAGGGTTGGGACTCCTTAGCTTCGGTAAAATTCGAGTAGAAGTTTGACTATATCCCCATAGTATTCGCATCCCTAGACCTTGTCCATAACAAACAACAACAATAAAGAAAGAGCTATATCAAACTTAATTTTCGAAAATAATGCAGATTGTACTCAAAATCAGTTTTAGAGCAAACATGTGATTTTATAATTTAATTCTGGGCTAGAATATTTAATTTACTTTAAATTATAAAATCAGCTAATACCAATATCTGTATAATAAGTTATTAAAGTTTATGGCGTCAACCCAACCATCAAATTAGAAGAAAATAATAAAGTTGATTGTGTTGTTCACAGTCAACTATAGTAGAGTTATAAACTAGAGCTGCGAAAGATATAAAATATTGCAAATTGGTTAACCGGCTTATCGAAAAACCGGATTTTAAATAAACAAGGTAACCGGGTGCGTTAAAAACCGGCTAAAAGCCGGCTTTTAACACCGTTTACAAAGAAAATGGGTTTAAAAAGATAAATGTGTAGAATTAAGGACGTTAAACAATTTTTATATTATTAAGATACTCATATAAATATGCTTAGTTAATCTAGTATTATGTACCAGTGAACGTCGGTAGATGACTTAATTTAATAAAGACCGAAACATTTAACATAAATTGGTTACACTTATAAAATGTTGAAAATATACAATAACCTTTTTATTAAGAACATACTTGTAAATCAGTTAATAAGCAGATCTAAGCAGGTTTATAAATAAATATTAAATCGGCTTTTAAAGCGGTTGCTAAAAAGATTTGTTAAACCAGTTTGTAAACCGCTTTATAAACCAGTTATTGAACCAGTTTAAAATTGGGTTTTCGGTTAACCTTTTTCCGATTTATGAAAAAATCGTGTTTAAGAGAAAAACCGGATAGCCGTCAATTCGGTTTTTTACCAGCACTATTATAAACCGTGTGCCGAATAGTACACATTATGCGTAACTTTTATTAAAAGCTTAATTTTCCAACTAACCTTTGAAATAAAGTATAACATGTTGGGGTCAGCGCACATGTATATTTAGGTAAACTTTTTAACATTTTCAATTTTTTTTCCAAGAATAATAAAAATTGCACCATTCGTAGCAAGGTAAATCCCCTTAAGTTAAAAATTACAGAGATTGTTAGAAGCTTTCAGATTTGAATGAGAATAGACTGAGCCGGTATAGGAGCTCACACATATTCTAATCTCGACGACATTCACTGCTACTGAGGGCATGTCGAACTACTCTCGAGGCGATGTAAGCGCAGAGAAGCCGAGAAAATAGACTTTATTTACACAGCATATATCAACGAATGTACATACGTTAAAACAAAAAGCAGTATTTCTTATATAATAATAATCTAAAACTCCTTGGTAAAATAGTGTGTGCTGTAATAATTTCCGATTTAGAAAATACTCACCTAAGTGCAATTATACAGGGTGTTATGGAAATGAGTGCAAATATTTTAACCCGTTATAGAACTCGCTCAACTGAACAACTCTCTATTTATAATTTTCTCGAAAACGCCCTCAAAACTGAGCTAAAATTCAAAACAATTTTACTCTAAAAATGCATACCCGCCTATGGAATAGTATTTGAACTTAATGGCATAAAACACAAAAAGCATTTCTTTAATATGCAAACCAACAAAAACTGAATACGTACTGATAAAACCTTTAGTTCACATCTGGTCACCAACGTACTTTATCAGTTGAGGTAGGTAAGTTATTGACCGCATGTGTTTTTGTAATACCCGCCCCTGCTTATAGGGGTTGTAATATTTACGCTCGTCGGGTAGCTCAAAGTCGTAGGGGGTTCTCCTCAGATATATGATAATTTAGCATACAAAAACACTATCGGAATACATTTAAATAGTTTAATATTTTTACCTACGATACATTTCAGTAATAGATATTTTCAAAGTTCATTTAAACAAGAAATAACACCGATAAATCCGTGTGAACGGCCGCAGTTGATAGCCGGCGTCCTTATCTGCACAGAGCGCCAGACGTTGCACGTGCGGTTGGCAATGGTCCTTGCGAAGTAGCTGGAATCAAAACAGAATTAAACGGTCCGTCAATTGTACAATAAATCATATCACGGCTCTAGAGATTTTACTGATAGTGCAGGGGGTGAAGCCCGCCTCTAAATTAATTCAGGGATGTTCGGATACGGGTAATCTAGAAAGGCCGCATTGAGTTAACAAATATGATTTTAAATTCAGAGTCCGAGCGCCGACCAAATATTGCCGTTTTTTCCTCCACAGCGGGCCGGGGAAATCTCGCGCTCTCGGACTATATTACGACTGGCAAATTTAAATTACAACTGCTAACTTTGAGCACGGACGGTTTCAAATATGAATACAAGTCTAAAGCTTGAGTGCGGGCTGTTTTGATTACGTCTGGAGATTATAATGAATGCTAGTTTAAAGTTCAGGTGCGGATTATTTCAATGCTGAATTGAAATTAACAGGACTAGAAATTTACAGGTCGGATGCGGGTTATTTTAATTATGGCCGTATATTTCGTCTGGGGAGAATTGATGACATCCAGATGTTTATTTTGACAAAGCCACTAGGTCAACCCACGTAAGAACAGAGGACATTCAGGCGGATTTTCACCACTGAGTCGAATTCTGTTTAGTGGTGACTGCGAGATGTTTCTCAAAATAATTCACTAGGTCGAATCTACTCTCGGGGAAGTTAACTAATTAATAAGTTGTTGACATCCAGGCGGATTTTCACCACTGGGTCGAAACAACTTATTATCTGGCTGGCTAAGTTCGGTCGGGGTCTCCTGAAGGGAGCTGGTGCTAGCAGGAAGAATCTCTAGGTACTGTTAGAGTCGACGGAGGAACTCTCGGGACAGGGCAGGATGCAGGATTGGGAACTAGGTGTTTGCTGGAGGAGTATCAGGTATCTCGTGGCGATTGGACGGTGCGGCTCCTTTTATGGGCCCTAGAAAAGTCCTCAAGTGGGGATAGCAAGTGGGGATGGCTGCGCGTTACTCGACTCGGTACTTCCTTGTTATCTCTGGAGGTGACGTCGGTCCCTGCGCGCTTGTCATCACGGGCAAAATGTAACTTGAGATAACGCGAGACTGGGCGATGCGTAAATTAAACACATTTTTATTGTGTAATAATAATTTACGCGGAGGCTAGCGTTACATTTTGTGCAATAACTTTGCAGTTTTAATATGCTTGTGTCGTTCACCTTTAACTTAGATTTGCTTACCAAGTGGCTCGTCAAATTTAAAAGAGATAAATGATTGAAAAAATATGCGATTAAATGAAAAACGATAGATATAAGAGTATTTCAATTTGGTGAGCTCTATCACTGGTTAAAATATATGCACTCA
Organism: Agriotes lineatus; assembly: GCA_940337035.1. NCBI lineage: Eukaryota > Metazoa > Arthropoda > Insecta > Coleoptera > Elateridae > Agriotes > Agriotes lineatus. Next base: position 58,755 of record CALNHX010002531.1, on the reverse strand, counting down.
TTTCCATAACACCCTGTATTTAAGTATTCATATTAATTGTATGCAATCTGTTTATGGCATGCTAGTGACAGGAAAGACTATATCTTTTACTCAACACCGTGTGCATGTTTAGTTAGGGCAATGGTACTGAATAGCGGAAGCTAGTAACTAAGGGGTTTGAGTTAAACAAATGCTAGTCCTAGGCAAATTTCGATGAGAAATTGCTAGTTTAGAATTTGTACGTTCAGTATTTATCAAGAAATTAACAAATAGCACATGTGGGAAGATAATCGAAAAGGCATAAAAATATACCTGTGCTCATAGATTTTCAAAAAGCCTTTGACAAAGTAAGCTGGGAAACAGTATGAGTAAAAATTAGGGAAATGGATACAGCATAGCACCTGATAAAAATGTTTACGAAACAGACACCGCAACAATAAAAGTGAATGAAATGGTACCCTTAATAATTTTAATACCGCTGCTGGAGTCAAACATGATTTTTCTGTAGAAATGCTTTAGGCATCATAGAATTTTCAATGCTAAATTCCTTTTATGAAAATATTTGCTTTCCTAATTATCTTAGAACAAACGTGTTCAAACATTTTTTGTGGAAAACATTTTGGATCTATTCTTGCCACCATTTGTCATTCCATATTTTGATAACACGAAAAATATTAATTTAATTTTTGACAGAATTAAATGCTGAAAGCCAATAATAATCATAATAAACACTCGACACTTCAAGGCGTAACTGATTATTGTGAAAATGATAATTTTAGTTTCTAAATTTTTCGGATTTTCAAAAGATAAAGTGTCAAATGATGGATGGCATCAATAGATGCTGATTCTTTTTCTCTAGAAAAAAACTTAGTTACAATTCTGCTTGGTGCGTAAACCATTACTACACATTGTATACAGCTAGTATATAATGAGAGAAGTCCTAGAATATTGGTCAGGCAGCATATCAGTAGGAGGAAGACAAATCTGCAATGTCAGATATATGCTGATGACACCGTAATAGGAGATCAAAAATAAACTTGATTGCCGGAGCCATTGAAAACAATAAAACTAGCCTGATCTGTAGCATGCTTTTTGTTGAGGTAAAATTGTAAACAAAAACGTTTAAAAACTTATTTTCGAAGTCTTAGAATACAAATTTGATTTAAATTATATATTTTGCACATTTGTGTAGCTTATTAGACCGTGCCAAAGTCAAATGAACTATACAGTTAACTATAGTTCATATGTAGTGCAGCAACCGATATGATTTTAATATAAACGTGGCAGAAACAAAAGTAATGATAATAGATCAGTTCAACAAATACCCTGGCACATATATTCAGAATGCGTAATTATCAAGTGATGGAGAGATACGAGTATTTCAGATCCTTAATGACAAAGAAAATCCTTTATATTAAAACAATCACGCGCATAAGGATTGATTAAAGTGTTTGAACTTTGGTGACACCGCACAAAAATCTATCTTCGAAGAACTCAACATACAGCACCGATTGTTACAACTAACTGAGCAACTATACTTACGCTACTTTGGACATATAGCGGGGACAGGAGACACATTAGAAAGATTAGCAAATTTCCTGTCTGGTTTAAAAAAGATCTCATCAACCTATATAAACGTAAAGAAAAGGCTTGGATCAAATGGAAAACATATTCGAACACTGTAGATTATTTAAACTTCTCCGAACTAAGATATAAATTCAAATCTCTATATAAAAAACAATATGGTGATTCTATCAGTCACGTTGAGGTTACTATAAAAGAAAATATTAAAATTTTTGGTCGTATGTACATAATTTAAAGAAATCATCAGGTTACCTTTCGTCCATGACTTTTAATGGTGCTAAAATCAACAATCCAAACGATATTTGCAATGCTTTTAATACTTTCTTTCCAATCAACCTTTGAAGAATCATCTGCGAATGACGTAAACTGCGACATCATAAATAAGTCAGACTCACCTCTCCCAATGATTTCATCATTATTACTAGACAAGTCAAAAATTTAACTCAGTTTAAAAATGTTAGACTTGAACAAGGGTCCTGGCCCAGACGGCATTGAGCCAATTTTTTGGTCCAAAACAAGTAAATGTCTTGCTGAACCAATTATTTACACTAATATTAAATAAATCATTAGAAATTGGTATTTTTCCTGTCAAATGGAAACTGACCAATATTACTCCAGTGCATAAAAGTGGTTCTGCTCAAAAAGTCGAAAATTATACGCCGATTTCCATTTTGTCTTGCATTGCCAAAGTATTTGAAAAGTTGGTTCACAACAAATTATATAATTTCATAAAGGGCGTTATCAATCCAGAACAACATGGTTTTGTAAAAAATAAGTCAACAGTTAGTTATTTTGATGTTATATACTAATTTCATCTTCGAGTCTATGGAAGAAGGAGCACAAGTAGATGCAATTTATACCGATTTTAAAAAGGCTTTCGATAAAGTCAATCACTTCCTATTATTCGAAAAATTAGGTATTAAAGGGAGTCTTTTGCGTTGGTTTATCTCATATTTGAACAATAGGCATCAAACAGTTGCATTGAACGGTTTCAGTTCACATATGGTTGAAGTTACTTCAGGGGTCCCCCTAGGTTCAATTCTTGGACCATTCCTCTTGGTGATATCTCTGAGTGACATCGGTGCATACTTTAAACATTGCAGGTTTCTCCTCTACGCCGAAGACTTCAAAATTTACTTTGTTATTAGATCGCTTGATGACGCATTAAAATTACAGGAAGACCTTGACCGCTTGTATTCATATTGCACATGGTATAAAATTCTTCTTACTATTGACAAATGTAAAAAAATCAATGTAACAAAAAATCGTAGCCGGGTGCAATATCAATATAGGATAGGTGGAGAAACTTTTGAAGAGTTACATAGCATAAGAGACTTATGAGTCATAGTTGATAAGGATCTCCATTTCGATGAGCAAGTGGACAGTCTTGTCACCAAAGCGTTCCAGATGATAAGGTTTATTCTGCGGAATGCAAAGGATTTTAAGAATATCAATAGTTATATTATATTATTCAATTCATTAGTGCGATCTCATCTGGAATATGCATCTGTAATCTGGAATCCTTTGTATGTAAAGTACATGGACGCTCTAGAAAAAATTCAAAAATACTATTATCGAATTGTTAGGTACAGGCTGGGTAGGGCAGTCAACATTAGTCCAATGTCATTAGTTAATCGCAAAGACTTGTCTGATGTGATGTTTCTCTATAAAATTTTACATGGCGAAGTAGACTGTAGCGAGTTATTATCACAAGTAAACATACGCGTGCCTCGCAGCACTTCAACGCGCTGCTCCGATCTGTTTCACATACCCTCATATAACACTAATGCTGGTAAAAGAAAACCAATTAATAGGATATGTACAACATATAACAAGACATGTGGTTCAATTGACATTTTTAACAACAGCAAATATCAATTTAAAAAATTGTTCGTGGCACGCTACTGGAGAATCAAGGTACGAGTAGATAGGCAGGGTATTTCTGTATTTAATTTTTGTTAAGTTGCATATGCGTGATGGCAAGAGCTATAATTGTATTATAAACTGTGTATTTACAGGACTTTGCTATTACTGTTTTTTTACTTAAAGATTTCATTTAAGTTAGTCGTATGTATGTAATAGTTTTTTCTTAATTTGATTCAGTTAGTCTTAAGTCAGTAGTAGTTTATTTTTCTATTTGCGTAGACTAGTGCCTTTTTTATTGACACCTACTATCAAAACCTTGTGGTAATCGGTATAGGTGGCAGACAAGTTTATTTTGTAATCTACTATGTATTATGTTTTTCTATTTGTCATTGTTTGATTACCCTAATAGATTAAATAAAAAAAAGAGTACGACTAAAAAGGTTGAAAAACCTCTGGAAGGCTTAGCATTTCTACCTTATGTTAAAGGTTCGACTGATACGATAGGACGTGTCCTGAAATGATACAACATCAAAACTGTGTTCACGACCAACGAAACTTCGGGTAATGGTTTCAGATCAGTAGAAGACAAAACTCGAAGTTTGAAAACCGCTGGCGTATATTACAATTGCTGCTCTTGCGGTTCGGGTTACATTGGACAGACTGGTCGTTCCATTCATATAAGTCTTCAAGAACATAGAGGCGATTACAAACACAAACGCATCACAAAATAAGTCGCAGCCGAGCATACATTTACAAATGGGCACATCTTAGAATATCAGCACGTCTGAGTACTTGAATACCTCACTACTTCCCACGAGTGATACGTGAAGCCATATAAGTAGAAAAACAACCAAATATAAACAAGGAAGATGATTTTAAGCTTAGTAAAACGTGGACTTCTGTGATACACGATTTAAAGCTTTAAAACAACTATGCGTCAGACGGTCACGCCCCACAGATTCAAACTGCGCTGAGGACACACAGAGGACTATAAACAGCTCCATACCGACCTTCAGTTGTTAGTGCGATTTTTAATTTGTTGATGCATGTTACAATGTCTTGCGAAATGTTAGTCAATATGGGTGCACAATAGCAACAAGACCAAATCTGCCTAAGTATCCTCGTTCTCAAGATACTCAAACAACATGAGCCACCAAAGAGCATGGTCATCGCGTGGATCCTTGCCCAAGTTCACAAGGTGCAAGGCACATTAAGGCAGAGAATAGTGGGTGTTTATCTAAAAAAATACGCGGTCTAAGGCGAAATGCTATAACAAGGATAGTTTGAGTAACCTCAAACAGTATTTATAAAACACTGCTGTTTTATATTATAGCTCAGTAGAATTAATAGCTATTTAAGTAACAAAGAATGTAAGGACCTATTAACATTTGAGGTAAGCAAGTATAAGTCAAGGCGAAGCCGCGGCTTTTTGCCTGCCGAAAATGTTAATAGACGATACATTCCGAGTTATCTTATATTTTTCCGCTGCTTATCGAAATTTGTCTAGATTTTTGAAAAAATTGTCACCCGTTACCAGGATTAATTCTCGTGAGTTGTGTTACCTTTGAGTGTGACATGTTACATAAACACTTGCAATTATAAACAAAACGTCTAAGTCTGCATCTTGCGTTGTTAATTTTATTATCCTAGGATCTTAATAATAATATTAAGTTCCGTTGTCAAGGGAAAGCAGCAAACAAATATAATCGCCGACTTACACGTTTTATTACTAAGGCTGTATCACTGACATGATCAGCAGCGGGAAAAATTCATTATCTGACCCATATTTATAGAATAGTATATTGTGTATCTAGGACGAAAAGCGTAACATTCCCAGACGACTGTGAATATTGTTGGGCGAGGCGAAAGCCGAGCCCAACAACACAGGAGTCTGGGAATGTTGCTTTTGGTCCAAGATACACATACTATTTTTCCGCCGATCGATACGAGTAATTAAAAAAATTAGGAAATAGTACTCGAATATTCCCTGCCTAGGCCGGGAATATTATTCCTGTACAGTTGTATTCTAAATTACCTAGCAACGGCTGATGTAATTAAATGTTTGAATGATTCCTGTACAGTTTTATTCTAAATTGCCTAGCAACGGCTGATGTAATGGAATGTTTGACTTTGCTCAACAAAATTGTGTCAATAATGTGACAATTCTAGTAGGATTGGCGGAAAAATTACTTTATTGGATACCATCACGCTAAAAGTTTGTATACTATTTTAAGACTACATAGAACACGACCACAAGACTAATAACCACTTTTTAGTTGACTCTTTAAGCTCTAGTGTAGATAAATCATTCGTTTAGAATTCGTTCTCATTGCATTATTATAGATATTTAATATGCAAGACGTTTGCCAATTAGCTTGCAATATTTTGAGATGTCGTAGACAGATCATTTTCAGTCGAATGTATTAATACGCAGATGTCCCAGTGTTCTCCAGTTCAAATATACAGTATTAAAATAATGTGATTGTTAGCACTTTAGAAGTATTGAGATGGTATTGAGCCCGCTACTCGACTCTGCTTGCAGCACAAATAAATAAAGCAAGTCAGATAGCACATAGTTGAGGTAGTTCATACAACTGCAAGATTTAGCGTATAAATTTCAATCCGTAATTACATTTGCAAAGCAATGCCAGTAGTAATGAAATTATTTGAGTACAAAAGGCAAAGGACAGAGCTCGTTTTTCATAGATTGAAGTCGATAATTTTAAATTAGCCAAAAATAAGAGGCTTGTGCAAAACTAAAGCCAAACCAAATAAATAGAACTAATACAGACAGGTTTATAATATGTGCTTGTTAAATGAAGCGTAGATAACAGAATAATTAAATAGGATATGCTTATGAGCATTTTAAATAAAGGTAAAAGAAGCAGAATTATTATAATACGTTGCAAAGGGCATAAACCAGGCAGAACATGGCAATTTTAATATTAGACAGCAATATTTGAAAATCTGGGAAAAATAGACGGTAGATAAAAATACAAGGAAAAGGACACACAACAGGATGTGAAACAAAATTGGTGATGGACAAGACAGTGTAATTACGCGAGATTAAAGAGACAATACTTTAGAATTAGAAATTTTGTAAATAATTTTAATTATAAGTAATATTAGTTAAGAAGATTATTGTATTGAACTTGGTCAACATCCGTTTTTGTAGTTTAGATAGGCATTTGTTAATAACGACCAGCAGCCAGAAACATTTTTAATAAAATTGATTATTGACACACAGTTTTTGGTCTCTCAATTAAGTGCAATTTTAATATAAAAATACTTAATTTTTATTAATAAAACTACACCATTCTGTTGGCAATTTACCCGTGTATCAGTGGAAGTGTGGGTGTTAATTTTCCTCGAAAAAAATTATTTTCTCCGCTACCACATTCCGAGGATCCGACCGAAGCCAGCTCAAGCTTACGATATTCAATCACGGGCACATTCGTTTCTGAGCCCGGAATTTTAACGGCAGCCCATTCGCACAGCGTATAGGGGGCCCCCACAGCAACCGTGTAGCATCGCGGTACCCTGCATCCGGCAGATACCATTTGGAGCCACCGTCCGAGCAGTTACCGCAGCACTGCAGAAAACTCAGGTTAGATTTCAATCAAAGTATCGGCGTTAGGAACCGGAAAGTTACCATTAGAGCAAGAGTATGTCTTACGAAAGCCAGATCCAGGCAGATTAAAGCATCTATTAAAAGCGAATATATAGTAATTGCATAAAATCCAGATTTGAGGTTAAGAAAAGTAATTGCATGTTTGGCGTCGTTTAACAATGAAGTGAAGGTTTTGCCTGCAAACAAAAGATAGATTAATGCCATCGAAGGCGGGAGAATCAAAAAATTACCTTATCGAATGTTCATAAACTCTTTTTGTTAAAATTTAAATCATAAAATGCGAACCCCAACAAATAAACTGATTTGTGTAAGAATTTTGACAGCGCAGCCAAGTAACATCTGTGCAATTAAAGTAAGTTTACAGCGCAGTGCCGTATCACACGAATTTTAATATTAACGAACCGGGAAACCCAACTCTGAGGAATGAGTTTTTCTTGTCTACCGAGCTAGCCTTCTGCAATATTGAATTGCAGATGAATGAAATGCAATAAAGGGCATAATACTGTTTTATTTGTAAGTAGTTAACAAACCCAGTTAAAACAGAATTATTTTTGGTCAGTCTAACATTTGAATTAAATAAATGTAAGTAAGGTAGGTGTAATTACAATTCAAATTACTATATTACATTATATCACATTACCATTGCCGGTACATTACAGTATATAATTCAACAAATATTTAAGTTGTTTGTGATAAGTGTTCAAAGTGGATAACACTAAAAGCTATAGATAACTTGGTACGAGGTAGTGACGAATTTTGTGCTGCGATCAGTAGTTACGGATTCTCCAGTATGAAATTTTCAACTTGACGGATTCTCTCATGTAATGTGTCTCGGGTTGCAGATTCATTAAAATAGACTTCTTATTTTATTGAACTATACGAAAAACAATCTATACGGTCAAGGCTCTCGAAGACCGATCCATCCGACGCTATAAAATTGTTACTTGCAGCTATAGGATGTTGGGGCTCCATTATGTTGGAAAATCATATTTTGACGAACAGTCACCTGAACATCTTTTAGAAGGAGAGGAAGGGTGTTACCTAAACAATTATGCTAATAATTTGCATTAGGTATAGTTCGCAGCTCTACAGATGATGTTATAGTTCGAGCCCAAAGGCTTAGTGGAAACACACGTTGCACGTTTTAACGTATTATTAATCGTGGGTTTTTTATTAGACCTTGAATGCATGTTTCTAAAACTTGCAATTCCATTTTGGTTTAACATTGATTTATCTGATATAACTACTTCATATATTTACTGTCTTATCTGGGTAGCTTCTGAAGAGCCTGTAGATTGTGCACGTTTATACATCTCCCTTCTAGTAGCTAGAGCTTAGCTTCTTTTATAACTTAAATCTAATTCCTTTGCAATTAGAATTAAGTCTGACATTGTTGTATATGTGTTTTATTTAAGTGTCCACTTTAGGGACACCTGTTTTAAGCTTTCGCCGTCAGGGAGGGCAGTAAATATTGTCACAGAGCAGGTTGGATAGTGATTAGCATAATAGGTTTTATGAATCACATTTTGTACCCGCAATGTTATTGTAGGGTTATTTTCTCGGATAATACTAAATTAAATAGCGATCAGCTTTAGCTGCCGCCGAATATTGTTCGCTGATGTCTTGTGTGTTTTCTATACTTTGTTATGTATACCATGTGTTTCCATATCTTCTCTACAACTGCATACACTTATTGTAAGAGCGAATTTAACGTTAATAGGTGGTTAAGCACGAATATGCACCATTTCCAATGAATCATCTTCGCCCAGGTTGATCCCTGACCAATTAAGGAAAGCTAATAATCTCCTGAGCGAGGATTTATTATCTACTGGCTCACGGAAAATTGTTATTATCTACTTTCTACGTCCCTCCCGATTTGGGTTTTAAAATGGACTCTCGCCTGTGTCTCACTGTACCTAGCTGAGTGTACTTTTGCTGGATTACTTATCGTAAATTCATTTTACAGTGTAACACCGTCTGGGAATTCTTTCGAAGATTTAAAATTTGTACTCCAGATTCCGATAGAAGATGAACAAGTGGAATACGAATGTCTGAAAACTAACCTCATATGACATTGGAACAGGGACATTTTTAAAAAGTCAATATATGGGGCTAACCTATTCCTTTCGCTTATTGTTTAATTTATTTTCACGTCAATCATCTTTTGAAGATCATTTTTTGTTTGTTTTTTATTAAGTTCTCTCATTATCTCACCTAGAATTAGTATATGGCAGACAATTAAATAGAAATGGGTAGGTGTCTTATATAAAATAAAACGTAGGTTGATTTCTGAAACGTTGTTTGAATATCGACGCGACCAGGGCGAACCTGCGGCTTCAAAATTAAATTAAGAATTAGCCGAGTCGCGAAGGGAAACGTCAATAATTAGCAACAGTCAATAAGTTTAACAGCTCGCAATCCGCACAGAGATTAATCGAATCTAGGAGACGTCATTCCTGTGCAGAATATAATTACGTGTTTCAGGCGGGTTTTCCGCTCGCCATTAAAAGCCAAGCAAAAAGCAGCTTTGAAATGGTGACATCGTTAACTGGATTACAGTGCAGCCGGTCTTGTTAGCCTTGTCAGGTGTTAAATTAACGAGTGAGAGTAATGCATACGCAGAACGAAATCAAGGGTTGCTGGCATCCAGGATCACTGTAGGTGAACTACAAAAACCAGAAAGAACACATATCGCTGCAAAATTAACTCGCAGCCTCTAGGGCTGAGAGCGGTCGAGAAGGATAATTTCCAGGATGGAGGAAGATTATTTTTTATCCTGCGTGATGGCGCATGAGGTTTTTGGCTGTGATTTTATATCACGGCTTTTTCAAGTCAGGATTTATTTTCATACATGTGTGTCACGTAAAAAAGGTTGGATGAAATTTATGTGCTGTAACCTTTGTTAGGTTGCAGATGAATCGGACTGAGTAAGCTCAAAACCTTAACACGAAACCCATAAATACATTAAACTTCATGCACAGATAATTTACTGCTACTATTTTAACAAATGTGATGATGCAGTATATAGTAGTGCCCACCTAAAAATCTTCAAGTTTGTGGTGTGTATTGCCCAGAGATTTAGTTTTTTTCTCCAAAAATTTTTATTAGGCTGTAAATGTCATACATGCTTATTAAAAAATATATGGACTTACCCTTTTTCCGCTCCGTAACAAAGCTTCTGACAAATTAGAGCAGATATTAAATCGAAATTTGGTATACATTCAAATATCATCAACACGGAAATTTTAGTGAACGGGTGCAATCCACTGGCGTAGATTAACACAAAAACTCAAAACTTTGCCAAGGAATCTTTATAAGCAATTTTTCGATCAGGCCCTCTGGCTAGACGTAGTCGATATTGTCGACGTTGTCTACTATAGAATTATTATATCTAAATAATGATATTATCATATCAGTATTCATTGTGGAATTATAGTTATTGTTTTAGCTACTATGTAAGTCAACATGTACAGTGATCAATCAGAAAAGTTGTAGATGATTGCTATTTTTAGACTAAATGTCAATAAAGTCTCACCTACGCTAAGGATATTTCGAATTTTACCCCTACAACGCAGTGGATCACAAGTAAATTATTTTGCTCCCACCAATCGAAAGGGATAAAATTTGCTGCAGCATCAGATGTACTAAGGACCTCTAGTTTGTAAACTTAAACTGGAGAAATACTTAAAGTGGATGTAGCTAGAATCTACCAAAAATTGTCGGTAAAACTGCGACCATAAAAATCTAGCCATAACAGTTTACTAATTTAGAAGTGTCTACTAACTATGCCTTTTTTTAAGTTTCAAGATACGAAGTATAATCAAAATTTGTTTCCTAGTAGTAGATAGTACATTAGCTGCTATGTTCCTACACTGTTTATCATCTGGTGCATCATGTATATAAAGTTTATCATATTGTTCAATAAAATTGACAAACAGGTTTGTAAACAGCTTTTTAAGCTATTTTTGAACTTCTCCATGGTGTAGTATATAGGAATGTATGTAGGATGCAGATAAAATGAAAAACTCACCCTATGAATTCTTCATCAAGGATAATTTATTTTCAACAGAGCTTGCTGCAAAGAAGAATATTATTGCATCTCCTTTTTGGTGTGGATTTTGAAACTAACGGTGCAATCAGAAAATTAAAAGTGAAGGAACTTTTAATATTATAATTTTTCATATTATTATGTATAAATGTGCCCCAATCTGCATTTGTGACTTAACTGTAAGTTAATTTAACGGGTTCAGCTACCCACCCTCTTGCATTACGGCAAAGGATGGCAGAAAAATGCGGTTAATAACATGATCTCGGCCTATATCTACAGTAAGAAAAAGAATCCATGCAAAATAGAAATACCACGTAAGTTAATTGTTCATAATTAAGACTTAACTTGAGTAAAGAAGAGAGGAATATGGCAGTACTAATTATACGAGAGCATAACTACCGTTACATGCTTTTATATGTTTTCTCGTTTTAATTTTGGTACTAATATCAGTTAGGAACTGAAGTTAGTTTTCTCACTAATGAGAAAAGTAAATATTGTTTCACCAAAGTGAATCGTCTTATGTAAACAATCACCCTGGTGGCACCTTTATAGTAACTTATACATATTTTTCTAAAGTTTTAGTTTGTTTTTCTTTCGCAAATAGAGAAAATCATGTGTGCGACGAGTGGGAGAGCATTCCACTTGTAACGTAAAGAGCTATTAACAGCTGATTATATAATATTGCAATTTATAGGTGCTTCAACAAAGGAAGAAGAAGATTAAAATACTTGAAAGAAAAGTTGAAATCATGGACAAGCAACAGAGGAAAGAGAATATAGTAATCAAGGTACTTGAATTTAAAGGAAATAAAAAAAGCGCACATGTTGCTGATTTTATTTCAGGAAAATTAAACATTGTTGTAAAAATTAAGGATGCACAAACGATAAATGAGAACCAAGGACAGCTACCGATGGCAATAGTAGAAGTAGATAGTTGGGAAGAAAAAGAAATGATAATGAAGAATACGAGTAAATTAAGGGGATCAGACTGCTACATAGAGCATGACCTAACACAAACGGAGGCACGAGTACAAAACAATTAAGGGACATGGCGAAAGCAGAAAAGGAAAAGAGCAACACTACCAAAGTTGGACACCAGAAAATTAATATGAACAATGTCTGGTGGAAATGGAGCTAGAAAACAGAGAAGCTAGAAGGAAAAAAAAGCAATGCTGAACAACAAAAAAGTAGAGGGAGAAACAAGGAAGCGACAGATAGTAAAGACCACAACCAAGGCAAAGAATAGGATTATTATTGGGCAATGGAATATAAGAGGGACGTATGAGCAAGGAGAGCTAAAAATTCTAGTAGATATGATAAAAAGTTATGACATAGACATTGCAGTCGTTCAAGAAGCCAAACAAGGAAGAAATTTTATTACAGAAATAGGTGACTATACCTTTTTCAATAGTGGGGATAACGTGTTACGGATGTTTTGTAGCTTCCCCTGTATTAGTAAAAACTTGTTCGTTGAGTTTTACTTTTAAGTATTAGTAGGTGGTTTCAACTGGTAATTTGGCATGCGTTAGTACCGACCTAGCTAGTTGTCCATTAGTTTTAAACATTTTATTATAATTAATAGGTGGTTTCGCATACAACTTCCCTAGAAATTAACTAGATTTCTTCATTTGATTTTATTCTGCCCTAAATCTTACATACATTTAAACCTAGTGATAAGTCAACTATATGTGCATTTATTATCAATAAATTCCCTGGCCTAGTGTGTTGCGAATGCAGCTCTGCTATCTCTTGATGCAGTTCAACTTTTCAGGATGTTTTTGTGGGTCCTTTTGCCAAAAATCTTTGAGAAACTTTTTGATAACCTGAAATTTGTAGAACCCATGACTGTGTCCTGACGTTTTCTTTTCCATTTTAAATTTCGTGCAAGCTGGTTGTGCCCCGGGACTTCTAATGTTACATGCAATCTGCATGTCACATGTAAATATACATAAAAGATATCCAGACAGTTAATTTAAAAAAGTTTGTGTACAGTCGTTGGGTTGTAAATGGTTACTGGTAACCAAAGAGAAATAATAAACAGAATAAAAAAGTTCAATTTTATATTCGACTGGAGACGGTCATATTAAAACCGATGGTGGTTCAATCCCAACCAATTGGTATTTTTAACGGAATTTATTCGAATAGTTATTACACAGGAAGTAACTGGTAACAATATAAAATAAAAATTCAGTAAATTAAACTGTCTAACGAATCGATTTAATTGAAGTGCTTTGATTTGAATATTGAAGTTATATTGCAAAGCAAATAACTTGCGATATAATTAAAGTAGAGCCAGTGATTACGTGTGTGTGGTGAAGTTAAGTGAAAAATTCTATCTGAAAGTTAGAAATCATATCCAAAGAGCTTTTTGGAGGGGAGTTAAAGTTTTACTATCCAGGTTCATAGTCTGCTGATCAGGTACCCTAAAGCGACGCTAAAGTCAGTGACTGTTTTATAACTTTTAACGAACAATATTTGGAATAATTCAAGGAAGATTTAAATTGCGTCTATGTATAAATAATATTAGTAAACTTGTATTTAGAACTTAAGAATTACTATTAACTATCAAAATTTAATAGTGTTCTGAGTACTCGGCGAGTTTAGATTATTATATTTAGAAATTCCACCTTTTTGGTTTAATTTTAAGATTGAGTTTGTAACTTAGGGATTTCGGGTTTAAAAAGTTATTAAGAGAAAAGAGACTATAATAATCACTTTACAGTAATTGATTACCTCAGTAATTATCTATACTTGTTATTAAAGAACACCATTCAGCTGGGGGTAAGGAGTTTTCAAATCAGTTCTACTGACTAGCCGGAGCAATATTAAAATTAATTAGCAAAGTTATAACTTGACAAGGTTTGTGTGTCAAATATTGAAGTTTGTGAGGTAATTTAATGTAATTCACATCACAACTTGTAAACGCGATATTATAGACTATGCTTTAATTTTGAGCTATGGTTTAGCTCCGCTCGGTTTCGATTATATGGAGGATCTACAAGTACAAGTGCCCTTTTATGACGTTCGTAGTTAAAGATTTTGGTTATTTCACTTACGTCTTCGACGCCTCGTCTCATTTATCGGGCCAACGTTACCCTTGCACGTTCGCTCTGGCTACCCTTCAACACTAGGTAAGCTGACGTTTGCTCTGGCTTCTTAATCCAGGGCTTACTTGGGAATTTTTGTACGTTTTTAGCCATCTCCCGTTAGGATTAAGCTTTCGTTGGGATCACCTTTTGCTGCGATCCAATCTGTCGTAATGTGTACCTGTAACTGACGAATTGCATTTGTATTTCGCAACCCCACTGGATTCCGCTAGGGAACAGGAGTCAGCACTACGTCTACCTGCAGTCCAACCGCTGCCTACATTGGCATCGACGCAAGGCTGCCTTCGTCGCTTGAACCTCTATCGGCAACCGATGCCCTGACCTTCATCTCTCTGCTGCCCCAGGTGCCAGTCTGCCAACGAAGCAAGCGGAATCATTAGATTTGGATATATACTTCTGCAGGCAAGACACTCGTTTAGATATTATAAAAGCCTTCGATACCAATCGTCTGGCCTGGTGTATATGTTTTAGGATAGGCGAACGTTTCGTACAGTTAAAATTAAGGCATGTTTTACAATCCTTCCCCCTTGTGTATCTTTGTTTAGGTTATGCGAATCGTTAGTACAGATCGTACGAGGGTAAGTTATATGCTTCGTTCTATTGTAAGTGTTCTCGTTTAGATTTATGTTTGGACTAGCTGCAATAGTTGTGCTGCCACTTTTTGAAAGCTACTGATTAAAGTCATTTAGACCTACCAGAGATCTGTCAACCTTAACATCGGGTTAGCGGTACGAGTGTTGGAAGGCTTCGTTTATATTTAACCACCCTCGTTGCTTCCCACCGCGACCTTCTACAAATTAGAGTAACATAGCACTTCGAGTTTTGAAAGCATTTTAGTAGAATGGTTCTTTTTACTTACCCGGTAGCACGTTATAACTGTGTGTGACGGCCTAACCGCGACATTTATTCGGCTCCTTTTTGTGTCGGAGGTCGTACTCCGCCATTCGCTGTTCGTAACCACAACACGAAATTAGTCAGCAACCGGACTGCTGTGGCTCGTGAACCGAACACTTTTGGTCGAATTCAAGCTATTACGCAACATTTTACGCCTGATTCCATCCTGTTAAGAGCACATTCAAGTGATTGCTGTAGTATTCATGGATATCCTGATGTCTTTACATTAAGGAACCCTCTCGTTGTCGTATGGCCATACCAAACGCACGGTGTCTCCGCAATTTAGAATTTTGAGCATTGCCTTCGATTCGAGCTACCACTCGGGGCTAAAAATTTGCATTGCTCTGCACCGGCGTACTAATTATTGTGCCCATTCTGATACGCATATATATTAATTTTTTGTAATTGCCTATGCAGAGCCCATCCAATTTTAAATTGTTCGTTTTTGTCTGTGCCCGCCTCGTCATAGATTTGCCTATATACACAGTGTCCCCGGATAGGTGAAACGACTCTTGTGAAAGTTAAAAAAAATTCGATTTAAATTTTTATTTTTTGGGGTTCAGCCCTGCTTGGTTAAAGGCGAATTTTTAACATAATTTCAATTTTGAAAAATCAAGTATGCCTAGGAAATTTAAAAAAAACCTATTTTTCTGTAAGGTAAAGTGCCTTTTATGTAGCAAATACGACAAAAAGTTATTAAAAAAAGTTGTTTAGAATCAACATCTAGGCCTCTATACCAAATTTCAAAATCGTCAGCCAACTTTGATTTCTCACATTTTCTTTAAAGTTTAGTTCCCAAATCAAAGAATTTTATTTTTAACAAAGTTTTTTTATTATGAAATAAAAAACTTTGTTAAAAGTATTTGTTTTTCCAATAAAAATCCTAACCTATCCTGGGACACACTGTATATATATTTATTTATACTTGCATGTGAGTGTAATGATTGCACTATAGTATCCACTGTTTAAATAAAGCTGTGATAAGTTACTGGTCTTTGCTGATTTGTTTGTACTGCTGGATTTATCCCTTACCTTGCGAAGGTCCGACGCAAGGATTAGTCAACGTCGAGGACTTGGCGCCCTCTCGCTTTGTATTTGTTTTTTCAGCGTAGCTGAAACCCCGACCCTTCTCGGCGAGTTAGCCCAGTTAGGCCGTTATTTACCAGCCGGCAAATTATCTAATATAACTTTCGTCAACAGGTAAGGCCAAACCCTTTATCCGTCCTCACAAACGAAAGAATATTTGGGGTGAGTTTTTTGGTAAACAAAAGATATGAAAACTTAGTAGTAGATTTTGAAGCTATAATTAGTCGTTTGTGTCGTATAAGAATAAGAGCTATATATAGAAAATTAACACTAGTGAAGGTACACGCACCGACTGAACAAAAATAAGAGTAAGTGAAGGACAAATTTTATGAGCACTTAGGAAATATATGTAAGAAAATACCAACATACGATCTAAAATTAATCATAGGGGATTTTAATGCCAATGTGGGCAGAGAAACTACATATAAGCAAATAACCGGTGGAAACAGTAAACATATAAATAGTAATGAAAATGGGCAGAAATTAGTAGAATTTGCAGCTGAACAGAATATGGTGATTACTAGTGCATATTTTGAACATGGGGATATTTACAAGTGGACGTGAGTTTCTCCTGATGGGAAAAAGGTCAATCAGATCAATCATATCTTGGTGCAAAGTAAATATAAAAAAACATCAAGGATTGTAGAAGTTGTAGAGGATAGAATGCTAACTCCGATCACTTTTTAATTAGAGTAAAGGTAGAGCAACAGGTACCTACAAGAAAGAAACCTGAAAGTAATAAAATCAGCAGGTATAACGTCAACTTACTACAAAATGAAGATACCAAAACCAACTTTCGAAGGCAAGTAGAGAATCGACTATATAATCAAGTGCATATAGAAACCGTAGAAGAAAAGTGGAATCAATTACAAACAACCGTGCAAGCAGCTGCAGACCAAATTATACCAAAAGGTATTCAAAGAAGAAAAAACGGGTGATTCGATATTGAGCGCAAAAAAGCAGTCGAAAAGTGTAACAAAGCCAGAATGAGTAAAATAAAGAATGAAGCCGTAGAACATGAAGAGCTGTATAAAAGAGAAAGAAGAGAAATGAAGAAAATGCGTAGGAGCATAGAAAGGGTATACTTGGAACAGAAACTGGGAAGAATCGAAGAAAATTTTGTTATTAAAGAGGCTAAGAATTTCTATCAAGAGGTTAATTAAGGAAATAAGTTGCACAAAAATATGCCAAGGTATTACAAGGATGAAGAGGGCCGGCTAGTAGGGGGGAACAGACGGGAAATGGATAGATGGGCGAGATATTTTGAATCAGTACTTAATCCAGAAGAACAACCTCAAGAGACACATCGGCAGACCAAAGAAGTGGAGAATCAGATCGAAAAATGCTAAATAGGAAGGAGATCCTTGATACAATAGTTAAATTACGGAATAACAAATCACCAGGAGAAAATGGTATCACAGCGGAATTACTTAAAGAAGTTAGAGATATGCTGCAAGAAGAAATAACGAAGCTGATACAAGAAACATAGAAGAACGAACAAATACTCAGTCAATTATGTGAAGCTATTCTGTGCCCTGTATACAAGAAAGGTAACATCAAGGAATGTAAAAATTGTAAGCGAATAGCTTTACAAGATACAATGTATAAGATGTTAACAATACTAATTAGAGAGCGTATCAAGGGTATTACGGAAACCATCGTAGGAGATTACCAAGCTCGGTTTAGAGCAAATAGGTCGGTGGCGGATCAAATCTTTGCAATGAAGCAGATTATTGAAGGTTCGTACGAGTTTAATTTATCGCTGAATATGTTGGTTATAGACTTTAAACAGGCGTATGACACAATTAAGAGGCATAAACTGTATGAAGTGTGAGAATATTTTGAGTTTGCCAAAAATTTAGAGAGTTTAACAAAAGCGGTGTTAAAAGACACTAAATGTAAACTGATGGTCTCTC
Source organism: Agriotes lineatus (assembly GCA_940337035.1). Classification (NCBI taxonomy): domain Eukaryota; kingdom Metazoa; phylum Arthropoda; class Insecta; order Coleoptera; family Elateridae; genus Agriotes; species Agriotes lineatus. The sequence goes on along the minus strand of CALNHX010002531.1, from coordinate 40,645 downwards.
GCAGTTTCGAAGTCAACAGAGGGTTGAGACAAGGAGATCCACTATCGCCGATGTTCTTCAACTTGGTGCTTGAGGAAGTGATAAGGGAAAGTAATATATATATATATATACCACCGGCACAGTATATCTCCATAGACATCAGTGTGTAGCATATGCGGGCGATTTAGTACTGCTAACGCGAAGGCCAGGCGAACTGAAAGAGGTTTTTCGGAGACTGGAAATGAAAGCCAGATAATTTGGTTTGGAAGTGAACGAATGAAAGATGAAGTATATGGAGATGAGGGGCAATGTGGATCACGTTGGACAAGACTTTAAAATAATATCTAGGGTAGGAAAGGAATATAATTTTGACATGGTAGATAGCTTTAACTATCTGTGGGTGACATTAACAAAAAGAAATGAGGAAAAAGAAGAAATCAATAAACGAATAACTAAAGGAAGCACTGAAGCACAAGCGAATTTACTAAAATCAAAAGAAGTACCAAGGAGCGCAAAAGTAAGAATAGAACAGTAATTCGTCCAACAGTCCTACATGCATGCGAGACATGGATCCTTAACAAAGATATGGAAAGAAAACTGGACTCTTGGGAACGGAAGATCCTCAGAAAAATATATGGTGGTGTTAAGAAAGGTGAAATATGGAGAAGGCGGACAAATCAAGAAATAGTGGAGCTGTACAGACAGACAAAAATAACGACCAATGCGAGAATACAAAGGTTGCGATGGCTGGTACACATCGCTAGATTGTCTGAAGAAAGAGTAACGAAGTTTCCATTAGAGGATGAAGCAGGTACGAGGCGAAAAAGGGGCCGACCGAGAAGAAAATTGATGGAGGCAGTTAGGGAGGACCTTAAACAGTGTCAAATCACAAAATGGAGAGAGATGGCAAAGGACAAAAAAGTGGAAAAAGACTATTCAAGCCTTGGGCCACTATGCCTGCAGAGCTGTTGTATATATATACGTAAGTGCTTCTACTTCTGTAAATCATCTTCGGGCGCAGTTCGGTCAAGCTGAAAACCTAAGTAGTTAAATTTACAAGAAAGAATATCCAGGTCATTACCACGGAATATGTATGCATTCTGCACAAAGAGCGCACGGAAATTCAAGTATAATCTTGTCTTCAAAGTGGAAACGCAAGTCGATGTATAATAATGTGTAATTATTTTCGTACCTTCTGTTTTAGAACCCCAATATTTTAGTAATGCGGTAGCAATAAAATAATAGGATGATGGTCAGTGACACTGCAATATAATTTCTGTTGCTAATAACAAAAAATTCGTCTGAAATATGACGATGAAGAGTATTTCGTAATAATTATAGTGGGTAAAGCTCCTCAACGTATAATTTTCAGTAAATTTATCTGAAATTGAATTCTTGCACCCCTGCTTTCTGTAAAACAGAAAAATGCGATATATAAATTCTGTGGTGAAAAGGCAAAAAGGTATAAATCAAAAATGATCATTTTACAGGAACATCAAAAAACTATTTTGCTGGAGATTTCAGAACAACATTTAATTCTTTTCGCTGGTAATCAAAAGAATCAAGTCGATTTATTGACTACAGCTTGATTTGCTATTGATTCTGCAACGTATGTGCGATTTTGAAGGTAATGCTCTTGCGCGACGCGCATGACATTTTTGTAAATAGTTTTAGTTAAATAAAGTATTCCGAATCGACTTGTCTGTTGATTAACAGGTGTTGGTATGTTCTGTAAGTACAGAACACTACATTGGCGACGAGTATTATTTTAAGCGTTGATTAGTTATCATCAAATGCTTATAGTTAGTAGTGTCAAGTGAACCTAGGCGATTACTTCAAAAGTTGGAAATTTTCAACGTTTCGAGATGAGTAAAGAAGCAAAGGTGGTTCAAATGATTGGGCATCTGCGTGAATTTGATTCAGCCACGTCGGATTGGACTGTGTATAAGGCAAGGTTAGAACAATATTTTTTGGGTAATCAAATAACGGAAGAAGAAAGGAAGCGTGCTATTCTGCTCAATTGTTGTAGCGAGAATGCTTATAAATTAATTTTCAACCTATGTGTTCCTGAGAAGCCTGAAACAGTTGGTTATAAGGATTTAACTGGATATTTTGATGCACATTTTGTTCCCAGTACTTCCCAATTTCCAGCACGATATAATTTTTATACGGCAAGGAAAAACGCAGGTGAAGGCATCGCAGAGTGGAGCGCACGTGTCCGAAATCTCGCTGCATTCGGAAATTTTGACAAGAAAGAGCTGGAGTGTGTGTTGCGAGATATCTTTATCGTTGTTAGAAAAAGGACCTATCATGGACCGCTTATTTGAAGAGGATGTGCGGAAGCTAACTTTTTCAAAAGCAGTTGAAATTGCTATTAGCAAAGAAGCGGCACGCCAATTTTCCGATAAGGGGACCTCGGTTTTATTTAAATCGGACCAGGTGGACATTGGGCGCTTGCGATCGTCAACATCACGAAATGGAGCAACGTGTGGACCTTGGAGGCAGAAAAACAACTCCGCAAGTAAGATAGAAGGACGTGGAGACCCACCGAAGAAAAAGTGTAAAGTTTGTGGTTATAAAAATCACAGTGAGGTAAATTGTTATTATCGTGAGCGTAAATGCCATTTTTGCAATAATGTTGGGCACTTAGCATCTGTATGCAAGAACAAGAAGACCAGGAAAGCAAATAATTTTTATTTAGATAACGAACCTGATTTCAATTTAGATGCATTATTTAAAATTGATTCAGAATGTGAGAAGCCTATTGTTAAGTTATTTGTGGTAGAAGATATTCCTATAAAGTTTGAAATCGACACGGGAGCTAGCGTATCGGTAATTTCAAAAAAGTTATGGGAAAATGTTTTACCACACGTTAAATTGTCAACCACTGACAGAATTTTTAGAGATTACACAGGCAATGCAATTAAACCTTTTGGAGTTGCTAACGTTACTGTAAAATATAACAGTATAATTTCTGATGTTAATCTTTATGTTGTAGATAATGGTGGCCCACCGTTGGTAGGAAGAGAGTGGTTGTCAAAGTTTCATTTAGGGGTAGCGGATGTAAAGGTGTTGCATCAGTTTAAGGAGGATACCAGTTTACAGTCTGTAATTGGCAAATATGGTGAGGTATTTTCGAACGAATTGGATTTGTTTAACAAAGCAAAAATTTCACTAAGAGTAAAAGAAGGTTCAGTGGCAAAATTTTTTAAGCCACGACCACTTCCATTTGCTATGCGACAATTAGTCGAAACTGAAATTAAAAGATTAGTAGAACTGGGTATATTAGTACCAGTATCGTTTAGTACTTGGGCCACGCCCATCGTTCCAATTTTAAAAGATAATGGGACAGTTAGAATTTGTGGAGACTTTAAAGTAACTATCAATCAAGTGTTAGAGATCGAAAGATATCCACTGCCGCGTGTGGAAGAATTATTTTTAAAATTAAGGGGCGGTAAACATTTTTCTAAGCTAGATTTAGCTAATGCTTATTTGCAAGTAGAGGTAGATGAACAATCACGCGAATTATTAACAATTAGTACGCATAAAGGGCTCTATAGATATACAAGATTGCCTTTTGGTGTTACGTCATGCCCTTCTATTTTCCAAAAACTAATGGAAGGAATTTTACAGGGAATTGATGGAGTAATAGTATTTTTAGACGATGTTTTAATTACTGGGGAGACTCGTGAACAACATTTAGAACGTTTAGATAAAGTTTTGCATAAGTTTCAGGAATGTGGATTGAAAATTTCTAAATCTAAATGCGAATTTTTTAAAGATACTGTTACATATCTAGGATACAAGATTGATAGTCGAGGGTTACATTCAGACTGCAGTAAAATAGTAGCCATTGCTAATGTACCCCCTCCAAAAAACGTTTCTGATTTAAGAGCATTTTTGGGCATGGTGAATTATTACCATAAATTTATTCCAAATTGTTCAGATATTTTGAAACCCTTGTATAATTTACTTAAAATTAACCAAAAGTTTGTTTGGAGTCAATCTTGTTCTGTTGCATTTAACAAAATTAAAAAAGTGTTAACGTCTTTGGATGTTCTAGTTCATTTTAACCCAAATTTAGATGTTAAATTAACAACGGATGCATCCAGTGTAGGGTTAGGTGCTGTTATTTCCCATATTTGGCCTAACGGGGAAGAAAGACCTATAGCATATGCTTCTAGAACATTAAATAAGAGCGAATGTAAATATTCTCAAATTGAGAAAGAGGCATTGGCGATAATATTCGGTATAAAAAAGTTTTATCAATATTTATTTGGTAAACATTTTATCCTTGTAACGGATCATAAGCCCTTAGTAACTATTTTTAATCCTAGTAAGGGTATTCCTCAAATGTCGACCGACAGACTTCAAAGATGGGCATTGTTTTTGTCTAATTTTTCATATACAGTAAAATATGTATCGTCTAAGCAAAATAATGCCGATGCATTATCTCGTTTCCCGTTAAAAACGAGGGTGTTAGAAAATAGTGCTAACAACTGTATAAATTATATTGATAGTTCGGACCTAATTGATTGGAAAGCAATACAAAAAGCTACTACTTGTGATCCAGTTTTATGCAAGGTTGTTCAGTATTTACAAAAAGGTTGGCCAAAAGTAGTCAACAATGAATTAAAGCCTTATTTTCGGGAATCTATGAAATTATACCTAGAAAACGATTGCTTATTTCATGGCTATCGTGTGGTTGTTCCCAAAAGTTTGCAACAAAGCATAGTAAATGAACTTCATGCACCTCATATGGGAATAGTTAAAACTAAGTCACTCGCTAGATCGTACGTCTGGTGGCCATCTATGAATTATGACATAGAAAATACCATTAAATCGTGTCAAGCTTGTTTAGAGGCAAGGGATGAACCAAATAAATCAGTTTTGGATCCATGGACTTGGCCTAAGGAACCATGGACTCGCATTCACATTGATTATTGTGGTCCTATTAAAGGAAAAATGCTTTTAGTGGTAATTGATGCTCATAGCAAATGGTTGGAGGTTTTCACAACGAATAGCACTACAAGTAGTGCCACAATTAGAATTCTGTATTCTTTATTTGCAAGATTTGGATTACCAAAGGTTATGGTATCAGATAATGCAAGCCAATTCAGTTCGAACGAATTTAAAAATTTTGCAAGTCGTAATGGTATCATCCTAAAAACGGGCGCACCCTTCCATCCGTCTACAAACGGTGCGGCCGAAAATGCTGTTAAGATTGTAAAAAGAGCTATTTGTACCGGTATTAATGACGGAATTTCAGATATACAAGGGGTATTAAGTAGGTTTTTATTAAGTTATAGAAATACACCGCACTGCACAACAGGGGTAAGTCCTGCGGAACTATTTCTTGGTCGTAGATTAAGAATGCGCCTAGATTTAGTCAAACCCGATAATCATAACGATCATGTTAATAAGAATAATTTGTTAAGTAAACAGATTTTACAAAAGCAAATGAAAAGGAAACATTTTTATAAAGGGAAACGGATCGTAAAGTTTTGCGAAGGAGAAACAGTTGCAGTTAGAGATTACAGGAATGTGAATAAACCTGGTTGGATAAAAGGAATTGTATTCAGAAAAATTGGTTCTAAAACATATTTAATTAAAATATGCGAATTGAATAACATCATTTGGAAACGACATGTGGACCAAAGTATTTTGGTAAAAGCTAATATAGAAAATAAAATTCCTAATACAATTACGATTAGCAACACTGATGTTAAACTTCCTGAAATCCGTAGACAGAGTTTAAATGTAAATGATCCGATATTGCGGCCTAAATGTAAAATAAAACAGCCTGATCGTTTAGGTATTAATTTAAGTGAAGAGGTGTAACGTATGTGCGATTTTGAAGGTAATGCTCTTGCGCGACGCGCATGACATTTTTGTAAATAGTTTTAGTTAAATAAAGTATTCCGAATCGACTTGTCTGTTGATTAACAGGTGTTGGTATGTTCTGTAAGTACAGAACACTACAGATTCTGAAACTGTTTCTACTTGAAAATAAATAAATACGGAACTTATACCTTATAGCATTTCCCTTTATTCGTTTTATGAAATAGCAAAAGGGCATAAGTTGACATATAGCTTTTTGCAATTTCCCGGAATATGTATTTTCTGATAAATAATTACTATGACAAAACAGCATATGTAGACATAAACTAAACAAGAATATGTGGTTTCGAGTTCGAATAATGTGAGGTTATATGTAAACTTACCGGTTAAGTTCTTGTTACAGCACTTCTGCAAAACTATGTACGCATGATAGAATGTGTCCATTTTGGCACTTATTCGTTAAACTACACTATAATAACTAATAATAACACTGGAAAACTGGACCGCTAAAACACGCTATTGCACCGGCATGGAAATGCACTCGTAGTACGTATAAGTGTACATAAGTTATTTGTTTGCCAACAAAAACGGAAAGTTATGAAATGGCAAAAGGGTATAGGTTAACAGATGCTGTACTTGCGTTGCAGATAACTTTACGAAAAGCTTTTACTCGGGGTATTAGTACACATGTGTCTATTTACCATTGACTAAATTTGTTTTTTATCAATTTTTAGTGAATTTCCAGGGAATAAGTCTACATATCCCATTTAGAAAACTTGCTGTAACAATGCGGTTATGGTATGTAGACTTATATCCTGTTGTATTTAGATGCCCGATATAGCTCTGGACACGGGGCATCAATAAAATAAAAAATTAGATATGTCGACTTATACCCTTATGCCTTTTTGCCACAGAATTACTTATAAATAAAGTAATTACTTATACCGCTATAACGTCGGGCACACGTGAATTCAAATTCGGGTGGTACCTTTGGTTTTTTATAAATAACGATAACTTTGAATAATTTTTTTAAGAACTACTTTAAAGTAATTGTTACTGAACATATGAATGTCTGAAGGCTGGGAAGCTTAAGTCAAAAAACTCGATTGTAAATTCCATAGTTGAAGTGGATCGTTTAGTAACCCCTCTGTTGGGACATTACATTCAAAGAAGACGTTTTGTAGGATTTAATATTTGTATATATTAATTGCCCTGTTGCTCATTTAGCTGCCTTAGTAACTCTAACCTTGTCTCAGCTTATTGATAGAAAGTGCCAATATTTGCTAACAAAAAAAGAAACTGGCCTGATATTCGGTGCTGAAAAGAACTTCAAACGACATACATAAGAAAAGCCAATTTGCTTACTCAAATAAACGTAAATATATTAACTTTTAAAACACACCCATACATAACCGCAAAAAAAGCTAGGATCGAATTCTAAAACAATTGGTCGTCCTCAAACGAATCAGCGTCAACTACGAATGAATAATTTAAGCGCAATAGCATATGCTATTTGCATTTAGAAATCAAATATCAGTATGATAACTATATATAGAAGACCTTTATATTTAAAAATGCAGAAAGTAACGCCGGAATAACTGTCTTTTATACGCGAACGTTAAACGCAATTCACATTAGTATTTATTTGTCTATGAATCGCATTTCTTTGATCGTGGGAAAGGTTCACAATATAGCTTGAACCAAACGCTTATCGCTTAAACTACAATCATTTCCTGTTTTAGGTTATCTTGAAATCGGTCAAGTAAACTACCATTTAGCGTATTGGGCTCGCCTTGAATTACATCGCCCCTTGAATGACTCATATGGAAATTCTCCACGAAGGCAAGCTGGCTGTCGGTTCCCTGTCGGCCGACATCGTGTAGTAATATGAAAGTCTTCGAAACCCTTTTAGAACTGTCGTAATAGCGTATCTATTCAGTGCACGATTATAATGACGTTTACTTGAAGTGCAGACATTGGTTCGTGGCCCATAAACACTTAGAGGTAGCAAATGTTATTACTGCATGGACTCAGCGGCTACATTTAACCGATATACTCAAAGCATCCATATGGGTCGCTAAACGCACCCAAATTTGAGCGCTGCACTCACTAGAACTAGGCCGTACGCGCCTTTTCAACTATGCTAAGTTTTAATAATTACATCTAATTAACGGTGAAACAGCATGTAGATTGGCTAAATATGGAAAAACACAATCTAGATGATGAGGGTCAGAGCCCGTTTCAAGCTACTTCAATACTACAATGATAGATAAAGGGATTTCAAAGTGTGAACATGTATCCTCTAATCCCCTAACCCAATTTGTTTATTTTACAAAACATAATATTAGTTATTGTGTGGTGATTCAATTGGTATTATTTACTTTTAGAAGTTGCTGTAATTTTGTTAGTCACTACTTACTTTACCGCCAAAAATTTTTGCACAAGCTAACTATCAGAATCTGAGAGAAGCACACGAGTATAAATAGTCTAAGGAATCTTCCCACAATTTGTTTTTCAAATGCGTAGCTATGATCACAGCTTTTACGACGTTCTTTTGTAGAGGATCTGACGTGTTTTCGTGCATTCTGTCATTTATATATTTTCATGTCATTGAACTGTAGCTATTTCAGAATTGTAAGCTTCTCCATACATAGTAAGCATTCTAACGTGGGTTTCTTGTCGTATAAGCCGCTTCGTAGGTTTTTCATCCGAGATCGCTAATTCTCTATATATGGAAAATAATTTTAACAGACTACTGAAGCTTGAGCGGCGAAAGCGTAATCCCTTAAATTAAACAACGTCGGATTACCTTCTGTTTTGGTTTGAAACTGCATATGAAAGAAACAACTACAGATATAATATTGAAGATAACTATAATTTCGTTGGTAGAGACTAGCTATCATTTTAAATGTAATTTAAACGCTTATATTCTGCTATGAATTCAACACAATTACAATCGATTTTAACCCTACTATAAATGAACCGAAATTAAATTTTAGAGATTCATCCTCACGAATCTCGTCAGCAACTAAAATTCAAAAATTAGTGCCTAATGGATTACCTTTATACTCCGATATCGTTGAGAAGCGGGCATGGCTTCAAATATAATTTTTGGATTAAATCAGGGTGACTTGTGTCGAGAGGTAGAGAAGGTAAACAGGGAGGAAAAGTAGGCGAGCAGATGTAGTCTGGCATAAACCGCTTAGCGCGAACAGTAAAGTTGAGAGGAGATACCCAACAGTTTTAATTAAATCTCCCTTCGTTATCAGGCGCCGATTCAACCGCAAGAGCGTGGTTGTGCCACGCCAACCGTCAACTACGAACGGGTCTGTTCATCTGCTACATCCAGATCCGAATTTTACATATTATGCAATTTATGTCCCTTGGGGCGATTTCTAAGGGATTGGATCCTTTTTATAACTTTTGGAGCTTCTAATGACGCGCATATCTTATCAAAAGGTACTGCAGAGTACAAAATATTTTAAAAGATATGTTTGTGAATTGCAATGAATACAACTAGGAAAATTGAATCAGCGGAATATAACATTTTAAGTAGCTTACACGATGTTTTTTGTGTGAGATTGCATGGCCTCAGAAAGAGAGATAATACTCGTATTGAATACAAATGAATAGTGTCCGTCAAAATCCAAAATTATTTGGTAGGAGGTGTATTATATTCAATAATTTTATTAATCAACATTTTCACTACAAGTAGGAGTAATTGCTGTCAAAAGCTTGCTTAAATCCTACTTGCTTTTCTTTCTTATGGTTTAGTACCATTATTGCATTATATCATAGTGTAGTTTCCCGGAATTTATAAAATACCGGGTGACCATAAATGGTTGTCATTTTTCTTTTCTTAGGCTGGCACTGTTTATGTTGGTGGCACCTTAAGTCTATGTCAAATTCGAAGATAGCAGGTTAGGTTTTGCGTCAGTTTGTGTCAAAACTGACGCAAAACCTAACCTGCTAACCTCAAATTTGACATAAACTTACTGTGCCACCAACATAAATAGTGCCAACCTAAGCAAAAAAATAATGATTTATGGCCACCCGGTATTAACTGTAGTCACTTAGCAAAGCTTCGCCACCGATATTAATTATTTCAGCTGATGTCCCATCTTTCCCTGTAGATTGATTGATCTTCATTTCATAGTCTACTAATCTAACTTCATCTAATGTACCGAGTGAGATACCGTCGTATCCGGAATTTTCTAGTTTAGTTGCTGAAGTTTCATCTTCCGTGTTTTGTGGATGCTTATTACTGTTCAGATCACCACAAAATGTTTATACAATGTTAAATTCTCCATTATTATTTAAAGTTTATCTGAATTTAAAAGCTTAACTAGTTTCACACTACTATTTTCATAGTATAATCTTTTCTTCATAACTCATATGCTTTTATCATCTTCCATTAGTTTATTAAATTTGTAAAATATTACTTTGAAACTCAGAATCTGAAGTAAACGAAATAGACTGAAAACGAGCGACGTTTCTAGTCGAAGAAAGCTATTATTGTAGAGGCAACAGTAAATATATCTTGGTGGGATTTTGGATGAAGGAATAGTATGACTAGTGGGAATGAATCACACAATCACGTACCACTATGTGTTTTGGCTGAACCTGTGTGGCATAATATTTTCAAAATGGCCGTCAGAAATGACACCTAGCCGTTTCTTTCATTGTAACTCGTTTCTGTTTGGTTTTGCGGTACTTGTGCTACTAACATTTTTTGTTCGAAGTATGATCAGGAATAAGACAGGTTATTAAGGATTTTTTTATATCTCTTACTGCTTCCGAGGTATAGGTCCCGATATTGATACTTTCTATAGAACCACGGAATGTGTCCTAACCTACGACACTTATAATTTATGTCATAATAAACAGTAGCCCTTGGCTCGTGGGCGAATGTTTGCGGAGCCAGTACTATCAAGGTCAGTTACGAAAGGTAATTATTAATACTACATATCTGACTGTATTCATTACATAACGCTTTAATTATTTCAAAAACACTTTACCTGTAACGCAAGAAGTAACTAGAATAACTTTACAACTTCACCTCCAGTTCGAAATTGTAGTTTTATAACCTCACTTCACTTTATACCACACATGCGCTTAAAGTAAACAGCTGATTTCTTTAACCACGCTAAACTATAAAACGTCACTTTTAGTGAAACAAGCTAGCGCTAAAAGGCCTACTTTTACTAGTGGTCGTAGATAAATAAATTAATCGATCTATCTGTAAACACACTATTTTTTAATAATAAAATATGTTTTATACAGAGGAAGAGGAAAATTATGGCTTGAAGGTCATCTTCTGACTGGAACAGGTCGTCTTCAACGTCAGCATAATCAGAGTACATCACCACAGCGCACCATCCTTTGTCACAACAACAAAATACAGGTCGCATTATTGAATCTGCTGCAGACGAAAGCATACTCAAGGTCGGAAAATGTTTATTCATTTTCTTCCACCCACATTGTGACAGCTCTGGGAGCTTTGGCTGTTGCAGATTAGCGTGTCTCCTTAAGTCCTTGAGATGTCTGGTGTTATAAAGTAGCCTGTTGGTGGCAGACTTTCATCCACCAATGGAGCTGACCAATGTTAGAAATATTTCTTTCGAAGGGTAGTAGCGCGACTTCATCACTGCAGGGTGTTTGATTTGAAGCTGTTTGATATACCGTCTGTTCTATAAAAAAGGCCCCGCCTTCTAGCTACTTTATTATTTATGTTAGACCCAATATACCTTATATCAAATCAAATGGCACATAAAAACCTACATTTTAACACTATCAAAAAAATTTTATCTTCAATTGTTTCAGAGTGGTGACGTCACGTGCAATTTTTTTAAATGATACTGTATATATTTTTTTACATTTTCTGGTAGAGGTTTGTTTTCTCTTTTCAACAATATGAATATTTTATGCCCTTACATAAGAAAATTTTCGAGAAAAAATAAAAAACTTTTTTATCGGTGGGAGGCCACCATACAAAACTATAAACAAAAGTGTAACTCAGAAAAACAAAACAATAAACACTTTAGATTATTCTGAAATCTGACAGTTAAAGCGTTTGGCTATTTGTTTTGTTTTTCTGAGTTACACTTTTGTTTACAGTTTTGTACATGGCCTTCCACTGTGAAAAAGTTTTTGTAATTTTTCACGAAAATTTTTTTATGCAAGTGCATGAAATATTTATATTGTTGAAAACAGAAAAAAACCTCTACCAGAAAATGTCAAAAAATATATACAGTGTCATTTAAAAAAATTGCACGTAACGTCACCACTCTGAAACAATTGAAGATAAAAATTTGTTGATTGTGTTAAAATGTAGGTTTTTATGTGTCATTTGATTTGATATAAGGTTTATTGGATCTAAAATAAATAATAAAGTAGCTAGAAGGCGGGGCCTTTTTTATAGAACAGACTGTATGTTACGTAAAATACTGCATAGTTAATTAAATCAATGCCGAAAAAGTACAAGCTGTGTGGCGCGCTTCATAAACCTTCATACGTGAAGGTATGCTATAGCCTTCCAATTAAATTCAGCAATAAGATAGAATCTGTAGAAATATAATGAAATTCATTTAGTATTTGATACCAACCAAGAGAATTTACTCAAGAACTCTACGAGAAAAAAAAAGAGTTTATTTAGCGTATGGCGCTAAAAAGGATGAGTTAAAAGCATACCTTTCAAATAAAGCAATATTGCATGCATATATGATTAAGGGATGCCTTTTTGCCAGTTGGAGAAATGATGCCAAGTTATCAGCTGAAGCTGATCTTAGAGAACTCGAAAGAGGCAGATACAAAAATTATTCTGCACTCCGTGTACAACTCACGTCATGCTTCAACCCTTCTCATTCACCACACATCGATATTTTTGTTCTATCACTGTGGGGGGTAAGAAGCTCAGTTGATAGAGCCTTAGGATTGCATTAAGCAAGTCTGTTCGAATCCCACGGTGGGCGGAATTTTTCCGCAGTCTTGGCGTTCGGTATCGAGTTTGGTGAGACCACTTGCAGCTGGGCACCACATTAACTGTGCTCCACTCAGAATACAGACCCAAAAGATAACGTAAGAAGGTTAACACATCACCAAGGCAGGCATACACCTAACACAATTGTTGGTAAGCAAGCTCAAAAGGCGCTCTCCAACTTTGTAACCCGAATTTGGGGCAAATTGAGCACTGTACTGCCAAACTCCAACGTACAAAGCACCGGTTTCTATACCGGTAGGTGAAAAGAGGCCACAGGTACTACAATATAAGAACATTGTGGTGGTCAGGGTTTTTCCCAACAGACAGCATATTTATCACAAGAGAATTAGTAGAATATTTTTAGAAGTCCACCACGTGTGCTCCTGTTTAGGATCTACAAAAGTGAATACACTATTAGTCCCTCATGCCTTTTAAGGGTGTGATGTTAGTGGGTGCTTTAAGAATAAAGAAAAACTGCCTTTCTAGAAAGCTTTTGAGACTCCCGAAGAAGCAGCCCTTGGGAATTTTAACGGACTTGGCTATCTAGAAGAATTTAAAACTTAAGAAAAACTATGAATAGAGCAATTTATTTGTCAAGTACATTCGTCAGAAAAAAGAATTTCAGACGTTGGTTAACTGCACTGTTGGATGTTTGCCAAACAGAAGTGCAAAGTAGAAATCTACCACCAACCAGATGCTCTCTAACAACAGACAGCCTAAGGACTTATTATCAGGTGATGGATTGGCGACGCCCTAATTTACAACAGCCAAATCTCCCAGAGCCGTCAAAATGTGGGAGAGAAGTCAGATGATAGATATTCTCCTACTTTGAGTACATTTCCGCATCAGAATAAATAACGCAACTGGAATTTTGTGGTTGTCACGAATGATGATGTGCAGTGGTGACGATAAAAAAATCTGTGACAACAATGCTTATACAGACGATGAAGATAACCATTATTTTTCTCTTCCTATGTGTAAGAGATATGCGGCGCTTTTCAGAAATAAATCGAGTAATTTATTCCATCATTACTATATTAGTTATGTGTATTAGCTATTCAGTGATAGAGTAACAGAGTAGCAATACAAGGAGCTATAACACATAAACGGCAAGAGATGTAAAAATCTTAAATAACCCCTTATATTACTGGGAGCAAAAAATATTCTTAGCAAAAATGCCGTAGATCCGTCCTGATCATAGTTATAGAGAAGAAGTGTCATTTCTCTCCATCTCCAAATTATGACGCTATACATGCTCACGGCCCCAGATTAAGACAAAACACCTGATAGTACGTGATTCTGTGATTCATAAACTATACATCCCTTCTCGTCCTACTATTCCTCCATGTAAAGTCTCACGGAATTACGTATGCCTCTCAACCATATATAAATATCTAACTAGTTATAAAGCAATAATTGATTGCGTATACTTGTAACTAGTATAATAATTAACACATGACCTGTAACTTTCGAATTATACAAGTATATACACGAGTAACGGATGAACCTGACACAGAAATATAAGATATAGCCAGATTATCCGTCTAAATTATTTAATTTGTAGAAATATTTTCTGTGCTTTTTGAACATAGTGCCTATTGATTAGTAAAGGTATTTCCTTAATTTAACTCTTGTGTAATACAATTTCGTCGCTTCCTTTTTGTTCTACGGCGTCGATTACAGTGAGCTATCTGAACGTGGCACCCTCATCTTTCATTCCAACGATGCGCACATTAGTTAGTGGTTTGAATGTGTTTTACCTTACGACTGTGACTCACTCGTCAGCACCCCTAAGAAAAGGCCATTTGTGTCACTTTTCCCGATTTTTAGTGAAACAAACCCAAAACCAGATGTAATGAAAAGTAGAGTTGAGATGGGGTTAAAGAAAATACGATCTATCAAGCAAATAATAAAAAAAGGAAAGAAATGCAACATCAATATATGCATATGCCTTGTAGACTAAATAAAAGCCTTTGATAAAATAAAATAAAACAGAATACACTTTAGCTGATAGAAGAAATAGGAATACTGAGACATAGTATACAATAAAAATTGCAGATGCGTCCCCAAATCTTCTTCACTCAAGCTGGCGTAGACAGGATGGTACAATTATACTGCTTAACACATGTCGTGAATTTATTTTTAGAAACGCATCAAAACGAAGAAATTTTAAACAAAGAGTAAGTTTGAAAGATTCAACGCAAAAATAAAAGCTATAATCCCAAACCGCCTCGTTTGCGCCATCATCACTATAAAACATTTGGTTATGAATTAGTAGGCCACCTTGAATATTTGGGTGAAAATAACAAAGAATACTGCGAATCTGAAGCCAAAAGACGATGTTCAATTGCAAGAATATCTATGATTAAGTTAACAAACATATTACAAGGCAGATTAGTAACACAAGCAATGTGTCTACCCAACACATTAATTTTCACCATAGCAACATACGCGGCTAGAACTTGAACCTAAAGGAGGTAGATAGACCCAATTTAAACATCTTTGAAATCTGGCGCTACATAAAATTACTTAGGATACCCTACGCCTCTCCTAGATTAAACCAAGTGTATTACTACTGATAGACCAGGTACATATCCCAGAAAGCCTCTCACAAAGAACAAAATTACTGTTCCTTACAGTTTTTGGTCACGTTATTACAAGAGAAAAAGGAATGGAAAGATAAATAAAATGGGTAAAATAGCAGGTACAAGATCACGATAACAACCATCGCTAAGATGAATAGATATAAGCAGAAAACTGTGAGGAGGAGGATGAAAGATAGCACCGTAGATTCATACAATCTAATAGAACAAAGTTTGTTAACCAAAAATGATTTTTATTGTTTTTTAAGATAATCGCTCTTAAACTCTATACAATTACGCATTCGAAAAAACCAATTTTCAAAACAAAAATTCTATTCTCCTTCAGTCACTTGAAGAACAATGTTTTTTAAACTTTCCACAGCACCTTCGGTAGTTACAAATCGCACACCACGCATTTTATCCTTTAATCGAGGAGATAGAAAGTAAACGAGAGGTCCTAGGTCGGGACTTCAAATGCATATATCCAGCCTTCGGCACCAGTTATGATGATGGAAACTGCTAATACCTACCTTAATCAGTTTTCGTAAGAGTTTTCTTACACCATTCCACACATTGTGCTTCTGTTAAACTGTGTGGTATCCAGTGACAACAGACGTTTTTACATTCAAATGATTACGTAAAATCTTGTTTATTGCAGTCGTGCCAATGCCCAAGGTCCTCCTAATAATTCTACATGTAATTTGATTTTCCCCCTGAAGCATTTTTTACACGGCGTTTATGTTTGTTTCGGTAACTGTTGAAATTGGTCTTTCTTCGGGAAAATCGTCGCTGCCTAAAACGCGTTCAAATTTAAATTCATTAAACCGGCTACGAGTATAAACAGTCCTCTGCGAAGGCGCTTTATCACCAATGCAGCACGAAGATGGCCCAACCTGCTTTCGGAGAGAGGGAACTCTTAAAGTCGTAGTAAATCACGGCTCTAAATTTTTTTCTGATCAAGTTCGTTTTTCCTCACAATACTTATATCAAAATTAATTTGGATAAAAACTGTTGCAGTTATCAAAACTAAATTTCAATTGCCAAACTAGAAAACAACAAACACTTGTTTCGTGGCAAGTTGGATTTCCATGGTGCCCTTGATCCATTAGTTTGCAGAAATTATGGGTGCTACACTCGTCATAAAATCTGTGTACAAAGTTCTAGGATGGTTAGCTTTTGCTAAACTAACTGATGTACAAACGATAATGGTGGGAAATATTAAACATGTAAACTCTAGTATATCACAGTAATTTTTAATCCAAATTTCTCGCTTTTTTGGATCAGCGGTAATACCAAATAAACGAAAACCACGTCTTGAAAGGTTAGTGCAACTCAAAGATGCACAACTTGGCATTTTGAAGCCATCTAACCTCAATCGTTTAGATGACAAGCTGTGACGTTTGTTGATCAAATCGAGGTGGGCTTTAAATTTTATTACACCTAGAAAATAATCAACATTTATTTCATTTGTTGTACCGGGTGGCCATAAACATCTGAGATCCCGGTAGCCATGGAATTAGCTACTTATAAATGTTGGTTAGCATTATATATATATTTCAATTATAATAAGTATTGGTACAAAATGTAATAAAACACAAATAAGAGGAGGAGAATGTGCCCCAGATTCTGTAGTTTAGACTACGACTCGATTATAAAAATCTCCTGTTCTAACTTCATTACTTATTGCAATCTGTAATAATTTTTGACAGATAGGAATTTTAATTGTGATGGCATTAATGACATTTAGTTTAGTTGGATTCATCACTTTAATAAAGCGGTGTTGATTCCAAAGGTAATGTGATATCAGATATTTATGGCCACCCGGTATAACGTACTATTTTACGGTTGCAGCAAAATATAACAACCATGTGAATGATTTAGTTCAGTGAAGCTTCTGATACCACACTGTATTAGATATTCTAGGTTACACTACCTACAAATTAACACGAAAGCGTGCAATTTACGTCGACGTTACCTAAGCGAAGTGCAATAAAAGAGACCTAAATTTGCGATAAGATTAAATGTAAAATTATATAATAGCCACTAGTGACACGATCTTAGAAATAGGGGATTATACATAAAGGGAAAGAAAATCATAATTTTTCGAAGGTGTAAGTTTGAAGCTCGACGGCAAAGAAATAAGTATGTAACGCCCCGTTTCAATAGCGTGTTCTAACAAGAGATCAATAAAAAAACCAATTAGGTTAGGCTGCGATATGTGTTATACATTTGGCAGTACTGAAGTGTATTGTCAGTCTATGTCAAATTCGAGATTTGCAGGTTAAGTTTTATGTCAGTCTGTGTCAAACAACAAACAAAATCTAACCTACTAATCTCGAATTTGACAATACACTTCAGTACTGCCAAACGTATAACACAAATCACAGCCTACATTAATTGGTTTTTTATTGATCTCTTGTTAGCAAGTAGCATCTTTTTTTGGACCACCTTATATTTAAATAATGTAACAAAGGAATTCAGGTTTATCGCATAAAGCGTCTGACGTTAGGGATACAGCACCTGCAAGGCATTCCTGGTCGAAGCACGCTCGCTTGGCTTTTCCTAAGTAGGCTCGTCAGCAAACAGTAAAGTTTCTCGATTATTTATTTTTCAGGAAGCGCCTTCGCGGGATCTGAAAATTCTAGGAGCATGCCAAGACCGCTCTTGTTTAAACAAACGAAAACCGCAGCGACGTTATTTTTTCCATAGACGGCCGCAAACAGCTTTGGTAAGAATGCCTCTTCTAGTTAAACTTTGAATATTAATTTCGATATTTAGGCCGATCCCCACGTGAAAGTTATTCTACAGTTGCTCAAAGAATAACAAGGCTTCCCGTTTTTCGTTTCTACGTGAAAGCTGGCTAAAAATTCCAGAAAGCCCTGGGCGCTTTTTGCTGCAGTTAACTGCACTCTTTGATAGTGGCGTCCTTGGATTCTATGAAGTAAGCAGCTATATCATACTTAGAAGTCCTATTGGTCAAGATGCAACATACCAGGATTTTTCCGCTCACAATCGCTGGACATAACATGGGATTATAAATGTAAGTACATGCATTTTTCAGCGTTTTATCGACAAAGGCAGTTGCCGCAAATATAATCAATTCTTGCTAAGGCCTTGGAAAATCCAATTGAAGCGTGTTTAATTACACATTTTAATCAATCAATTAATAACGTTAAAGAGTGAATGTTTAATCATTTCTAAATTCCTGAAATACGTATGTACCCAAAATTCACTTGGACGTTGTGCTCACATGTCAAATGCGATATCACAGGTGGCGATCCTGAGTTGTAACCCGAGCTTTTAATGGGCATATTTTGTTACTAAAATACTTGTAAGTTGATTCCATGTTTATGGTTTAATTGTAAGGCAATTGTCTTACAGATCTAAGTTGCTGTCACCTTAGCCATCACAGGTTATGAATATAATTTATGTGTTACTGCGATTATTTGGGTTTGATTAAATTCCTCTATTGCTGATAATATTTTGTGTTCTTTCCGCAACGCCTTCACCTGTGCGATTTATATAGGCATGCAACGAAGCAATAAAGGTAGGTGGTGTGTTATTAATTAGCTAAATTTGTTGTTTTATGTTGTGAATAACGACAAGGCACATACATTTTTATAATTCTACTGTTCAATTTAAAGCCTGAAGTCCTTACACTACTCCATATTCTACCGAGAGTTAATGAGCTCGCCCAGGCCGTGTCCACTGTCGTCTAAAAGAGCGCTACAAATATTTTCATAAATAAAGCAGTAATTAACAGTAATGTCCCAAGTGCATTCAAATAGCCGATTAAATCTGACAAAAAATCGTCAAAATTTATTCAGGCTAGTTTACATGCACGAGGGATGTTCGGCATGATTATTTCCTGAACAAATTGATAAAACGTTTGAATGTTTGTCATTATTAAACTGACAGAAATCATAGTGATTACGCATTATTGCAGATATGAAGGAAATAATCTGGAATTAAACTGTAATATTTAGCAGCCTTTGCAAATACCACGGAACAGATACTTCCTACAATGACCGTTTTAATGTTACCCGCATAATAAAATCCCCTTAGGGGTTTTATGCATATTGTAGCCTTAGAGAGTAAACCCTGACCTGGAAAAAATCTGCAACCACTATTGAAAGTCGCAAATTTATAATGGACAGCAAAATTTATAGTTTGTTATGTCCGTGGGGAATTGTATAATAAACTATTTCTCACACTGTGCAAGTGTGCATGCGTATAGTTGGCGTATGCGCGCATGTTTGTGCTACCTTAAAGTCACATTTTATATATCTTTGTGTGTAGTCTTGTTACTCTACCTCTTTGTGGTAGATATGTATTCAGGACAGGGCAACGTTAATTGTATGCCGCGCTGTTACTTATAATGGAATAAAAAAGAAGAAATAGGAAGTAAGTCTCATACACTTAGAAGTGTTCTTGGGTGTGATTTTGGTGAACTTAATGCTGTTGTTTTATTCATTACATAATATTTTAGCATAGCGTATACAACGCACTGTAAAAATACTTAAATTATAGTTTAAGTAATGAGAATATTGGGAAAATGTATTAAGGGTCAGGCATATAAACTTATTTTTTTCAGGACAAATTTGTTTCGTTGACAGCAGATAACTAATAGATATTAGTCTAATGTCTAACACCCGTATGAATAGTCGTTCGCTAGCGACTCGCCAGAGATTTCTCTGGACGAAGCTCCCAACGATTCGTTGGCAAACTACGGAGCCTAAGTTGCATTGCATAGTCGTCCGCCGCTATAGCGAATTGCCGAAATACTTGCTCATGCGCAAGTCCTTTGTTTACATCAAACACACGTGTTTCATTTAATAGATAGGCTGGCTGGATACTTCTTGGGAGTTAAAAGTGCCATTTTTGAGTGTTTAACAAACAAATTTGATGCAACAAAATGGTCGTGTGACAGATTCTTTTGATAGTTATTTTTGGTGTTGTTTAATTAGCAATCAGAATACATTTATAATTCTATAAGCTATGGCAGTGAAATATTCAGCAGGTGACAAATATGTGTTTCTGCACATTCTTTCCAGTTATTTAATAACGGAAAACAAAACAACGGATGCTAATAATATTGAAAGAAAAAAGAAAGCATGGAAAAGGTTTTCGTTGAATATAATGGTGTAGCGACTGAGCAGGCAATTATAATATTGTGTTTAAAATATAGGATGTATTAATTATAAAAAATCATTCTGTTCGACTCAATTTCGTTCTTAATTTCATCAAAACAAACGCAACAAACCATTAACTTTTTTGATGAAGTAGCAATTTTGTACAACTAACGTATTTCAGCGGTAGGGTGCAGGGTTTTTGGTATACACTATCAAAACCTTAAAATTAATATTTATATATAAAATGCTTACCTTGCACAGTTAAATATAAAATTACGTAGTTCTGGTAATAGCTATTAACATATCTAGGAATGTTATGAGAATCATAACGGCCGCAGATGTTGTTTTGAAAAAATACGAGCTCGTAGAGCGAGGATTTTAAGACATCTAGGGCTGTTGTGATTCATAATAACAGTCGGTTGTTCAATAGTATATCGGTTTGAGTATGGTAATGGTTGCCATGTACGGTAAAGGTATATTACCGTAGAGATACAGTTTTCAGTACGGTATTGGTTGCTATGTACGGTAAAGGGCTATTACCGCACAGATACAGTTATGGCTTAATTACCAGCCAACTTGTGTATGTGTAAACAAAGGCTTAATATCCTAAAACCAATAAATCTTATTTACATTGTTAAAAGCATTGTTAGCTAACAATTATCCAATTAAAAAGGTTGTAGTACAAAAGGAAGCGAAACCGAAAAGACGTGCTCGCAGATGAAAGGCGTCAGTTGGTGACCACAGGTTGTGGACCATATAAACCACCACCTTGTCCCCAACCAGAGATTGACAACCGTTTGCCATACCTAGAGTTTAAAATACATAATGGGAATTATTTCGATGACATTATTTTAAATGA
This sequence comes from Agriotes lineatus, assembly GCA_940337035.1. Classification (NCBI taxonomy): domain Eukaryota; kingdom Metazoa; phylum Arthropoda; class Insecta; order Coleoptera; family Elateridae; genus Agriotes; species Agriotes lineatus. The sequence goes on along the minus strand of CALNHX010002531.1, from coordinate 19,273 downwards.
AAATACAAAAGGTACTAAAAATAAGATTTTAAAATAATAACTAAAAACAAAAACAAATTACAACATCTGTACTATATTAGCTATTAACATATCTAGGAATGTTATGAGTATCAATTGTGCCGCAGATGTTGTTTTGACATCTACAGCTTTTATGATTCATAACATCCGTGGTATGGTCAATAGTTTATCGGTTACAATATGGTAATGGTTGCCTTGTACGGTAAAGAACTATTACCTCATCATATTACCTAAACCTCCATTTACTACAGGGAAAGCCGTTACTGGTACATCAATATTATCATTAACTTGTTCAAAATCTTCTACAATTTCATGCTCATGAAAGATCGCGATATTGTGTATAATTAATAGAGCTAAAGGTAGATAGACCATATTGCCAAGCCCACTCGCCAAACAAGAAAATAAACGCTTTAAAATACCCAACAGTCGCTTCACTGTATTTCTTCTTCGTATCTGGGCTCGGTTATATCGTATTTCATCTAGAGTAAGCGTCTGTCGAAATGGCGTTAAAAAGTATGGCAAGCAAAGATATCCGTCATCGCCAAGTAAATATCCAAGAAGTTCTCTTCTTTGAAATTTGCCTTGCACAGGACTTCTATTGAAAATATGGCTGTCACGGTAACCTCCTAAATATCGTGCAAGGATGTCATATATTTCCAAATTAGGTTCATTGACGACCTGCACACCAATTGAAAATGTTCTCTTTCTGTTTCAGAAAAGTCCTGCACGAGGTCCTTCCGGGTTAGTAATAGGAATATGGATGCAGTCGAAGCACCCCGTAACAGGAAAATTTTGCAATTCTTATAAATTTGTTCCATTCTCTGGGAATTTAATACGATTTAGATTTTGTGGTGCTATTCGTCTGGTAATTCTTTTTATTATACACTAACAGTTGCCTGGTTGAAGCCCCTTGTTCTCAACAAACTATCTGCAATAACTTGTGATAGGCAAGAGTGTATATATATAAAGCGTACTGTGGAGGGTGTCAGAGAACCCTGTAGACCAGTGTTTACCACGACTGCTTAGTATTCTCTAAGGCGAATACCAGAGCACTACTTCTCAACCTTTCCTGGTCTCTCTCCTATTCTCCACCTCTCATTTCTCTCACCCATCCTGAAATTTCCGTAGTAGCTGAAGAGGTCCTTATAGCAGCCCGCCCCAGTGGCGGTAATTGAAATAACCTTGAACCTTTATTTTTACCTGGAGGGTGTCCCTATTAACCTCTGTTGAGATTGATTACAGAAGAAATAGTAATTTGTATACCAAAGCACTGAAGTTGAGCGTTAATTGGCGAGTTTACGTATTTGAATAACAAGTTCAACGCTCTTCATTGCCGACTTCAAAAAAACATTTTTTGGGGCTATTAAAATAGTATATTATTTTATAAGGATTAAAACTGGCACTTTTAATCCGAATAATGCATACTATTTTTTCTGCAACTATGAAAAGTTTTTTTGTCGTTTCTCATTTAATACACATTAGGACAACTGTATCCGTAGCGAAACGTCAACTTCAATGACAGATTTTTAAATTATTAAAAGTAAAAGCTTTTAAGACAGCTGCGGAAAAAGGTAATTGGTTACCTGAAAACTGCCACTTCCATAAAACCGCAATGTTCAAAAGACGCCTATTAACACAGAAACAGGTAACTCTCTGTTGGTAATTGGTGCCTGACCCACTAACATTGGCAATAAAGTATCGCGTACTACCACATTTCTAAATCGGAACCTTCTTTTAAATTCAACTTCGTTGTATTCTTTTCAATTGGGTTTTGCATATCACGGATCTACCTACTATTTGTGTTACACAACGTATCTAAATCACTATGCATTGCTATAACACAATTAATGTCAATCAATGAGATTGTATTTATTTGTTCCCTGAACTACACACGAAAATGTACCGGAGATGCTACTAACCGTCTCCATCGCGTCGCCGGGGCTCCGCCAAAAACTATAGTATTGCTCTTGCATTATATTACCGGCCAGTGACTACGCATTGAAATTGTTGTATGGCGCGTGGCGAAACTCCGGGGAGTCGCTGGCGAACGACTATGCGTTTTGCATACGGGTGTTAGTTTTTGTTTATCTCAACATCGCGTGGTATTTTCGTTATTTGAAAGATTTTCCAATTATTACTAGCACACTGGCATGGTTGTGTATTTAATAGCATAGTTGGTTGCATATATCTTGATTTATGTGTGATAGTGCAGTCTGCGAATGTGGCGGTAATTACGTTTTCATCACATGGCAAGTCTGCAGTGAATATTGGATATTGATTTGGTATAGATTAGACTGACTTTCTTAAAATGTAACCTAATAATATGTAATTTCACTTAGGTATGATTTAATGAGAAAGTGGTATTGGCGGTGCCGTGACAGCTTAATTTTGAATAATAGTCCAGGGTCCGAGGTGATATTGAATACATCAATGTGAAGATCGTGAACAGTCAAACATAATTGCGCTCGTGATAGAAACAATAGAAAATTAATGAAACCCAGCCGTTTATTGCCTTGGACCAATTAATCGGATTTCTCGCAATAGTTACTAATACCGTTAACGACTAACTTTCTAAGTCAGTAACATCAAGTACATCAAAGCCCCACATATAAATACCTTACAGTTTATAGTACCCCTTTTCAATGTTACGTTCATAGAAATTCTAAGCTGTACGAATAACAGCAAAAACGGTTTGCAATTAATTTGAAACGAGCGTTGGAATAATTTAATTAAAATTTACCTAATAAACGAATAATCTGCCATACATTCCTCGTTTGAGCAACGTAATTTAATATAATGATTAAAATAATTTTATAGAGGAATAAATCTAACTAATTCCAAAAGAGCTTTTATTAAGAGTTTCATAATACAAAGTAATCGCATTAGAACCGAATGTGGCCTTAACTCTTCTATCGCCTATTAAATCTGTTTACAAATGCTTCAGCGGGACCTCCCGTATTTATAGCCCTTTACAAGCATCAATTTGCATAATTAGGTATTTTATTTTTCTCGGAAATCCCAAGTTTAAATTAAATTATTATACACTGCGGCGAAGTGCATTATTTATTTTTCGAGTGTGCACTTAGAGAAAATTTATACACACAAACTTAGAAGTTAAACCGAAGTTCTTTAATTAATTTCTCTTGCGACATAATTTTAAAGTTTGAGTACTCAGAACAGATTTACACGCAATTTGCTCGTTACACGGCTTGCTTGTAATTAACGGAATGGGTTTACTTTACACTGCTAAGTAATAAACTATATTTATCCTATTTAATCAGTTGATTTACGTTCACTTCTAATAATAAAAAATACACACTTCAAGCTTCTGAAGCTGCGAATAACGCTTAAAACCAAATTAGATGGTCTGGCAATTACTGGTTTCATTGTCCAAATGTTATTAAACTATTCGTCGAAAATTTTAAGTTAAAAATGATGTGTTTTTCTGGAGATAATTGCCTCTATATACGGACTCGCTCCCTAACGGTTGCGCGTCTATTTAAATAGGCTCGCACACTAAAGTAAGGCATTATGTGCCTGTATTATAAATAGCTATTATGGTCGTGTCACTCAATGTCGGATTTACCGTAGCTCAATGGCGAAATTGCACCAGGCCCTGGAGCTAAAGGCATTCCGCCGTTAAAAAACCATGCTAAAAAAATAAACAGGTTAAAGAAATCCATTTGAAAAATACATATTAGTAGTTAATAAAATTTTATACCTATATACGTTTAAGAATAAGGTTAATGTTTAGCCTCGTTTAAGTCGAAAAATCACTGCTACTTGGAATCCAGATTAGTCCAGTAAGAATTGCCAAATGTAATGTATATATAAGGTTATACTGTGAGGAAGGATAAATGTTTTGGCCTTACCTGGTGGCGAAATTTATAGTAGGTATTTTGCCGGCAGGTAACTATCGGCTAACTCGCCGAGAAGGGTCGAGGTTCCAGCTACGCTAAAAAGAGAATAAAAAAGAGAGAGCGCCAGGTCCTCAACGTTGTTTAATCCTTTCGTCGGACCCTCATAAGGTAGAGATAATTCCAGCAAATCGACCAGATAAGAACAGCTTTATTTAAATTGGTGGGTACTATAGTGCAATTTACAAACATGCAGGTATAAATATAGACAATTATAAATTTAAATAAAAATAAATTTAGGCAGGTATACGGCCGACAAAACGAATACTTTAAAAATTATGATCGGGCGCCGCAGAGGAAGTAAAAAAAAACAAGAGTTATACAAGTATAGGTTGCAGAGCGGGCACAACAAGTAATTACGCCGATACAGAGCAATGCAAGTTTGTTCTGGCTAACGTTAAGCCCCCGTTAGCTCTAATTGACGTTAAGGCGTTGCTCATAAATTTCTAGCCGTCGGAAGAAACGTGTGTTTAGTATGGCCATACTGTAACGTCGAGGTCCCTAATAAAAGAAAGACGTCAGAGTATTGCTGAATACTATAGCAAGCACTTGAATCTGCTTTTTAACAGGTTTGGAACAGGCGTAATACAAATTTGCGTAAACGGTTCGCGGGAACTTGAATTTGAACAAACGGCCCCCGTGGTCGGTTCACGATCCACCATGCTATAAATTTCGAACGAAAATTGCGGAGTACGAATTTCCAAAACATAAGAAGGGCCAGTGATTATCGCGCTAAGCCGTCAAACACGACTATCACGTGCTACCGGGTAAGTAAAAAAGCACCATTTGAATAAGATGCTAACAAAGCTCGAAGCTCTATGTTATTCTAATCTGTAATTTTTAGGAGGTCCCACTGGGAAGCAGCGGTTGGTGCTAAATATAACCGAAAGCTTCCATACATTCGAGCCGAAGAACCGTTGTCAAGGTCGACGGAACTCTGGTAAACCTAATTAATTTTATTCAATAGATTGCAAACAGTGGCTGCACGACTTTTGCGGTAGCTCTGACACATATCTAAACGAAAACACTTACAAAAAGACGAGGCACATAACATACTCTCGTACGATCTGTGCTAACTATTCGCATAACCTAAGCAAAAGTACACAAGGGGTTGCGATTTGTAAAGCATGCCTAGTTTTTAGCTGTACAAAGCGCGCACCTATCCTAATAAAAAATACACCAGGCGCAACGATTCATAACTATACTAGTGCCTGCCTGCAGGAGCACACATCCAGATCTAACCTTTGCGATTTCTTCCTTGGCAGTCTGGCGCACCTGGGGGCAGCAGAGAGGTGAAGGTCACAGCAACATCTGCTAATAGCAGTGCAAGCTATGAAGGCCGTGGGTGGCTTGCAGGTAAGTGTAGTGCGGACGCTTATTTCAGGAGCCCAGATCGACAGCTTGGATTCCAGCAAAGTAAATCTCAACGGGAGATGGTTAATCCCAACAGGAGATGGCTAAAACGTACAAGAATTTCCAAGTAAGCCCTCGATTAAGAAGATAGGGCCTTAGCTTGCCTAACGATGGTGTTAACCCAGGGGGACGTGCAAACGTTGGCCCCATAAATCCGCAGTAGCGATAGGACGTAAGTAAAACAACTATCTAACAATTACGAACGTCCAAACCAAAGCATGAGTGCTTCTAGGTCCTTCATAAGACTATTCGGAGATGAGCTCAACAAAAAGGGCTCTTCGAAGCACTAAGCTGCAGGGGATAAGCAACTAGCACGGAAATTTTGCTTGGAAAGAAAGCAGAATTTCAACACCAGCTTCACAAATTTTTGGGCAAGTGGACCCACAGAAAAACTTCCTGAAAGATTTGACAGCAACAAGAGATAACAAAGCTATTCTAGCAATAAATCAGGCCAGAGAATAGTTTATAATTATTGCGATTACGGTTGCCTAACCACCAGGTTTAAATATTTGTAAAAATGGAGCCAAAATAAATTTAAGTAATGAAGTTAGCTAATTACTAGGGTAGGTGCATACGAAACTACCTATTAAATATAATAAAATGTTTAAAACTAGGATACAGCTAACTAGGCCTATTCTAATGCATGAAAAAACACCAAATTAAACCACGGGCTAATACTTAGGAATAAAATTCGACTAGCCAATTTTTGCAAGTACAGGGGAAGCTACAAAAGTACCTTAACATAACAATCCTTGCAGAATCGTAACCACTCACTAAATGAGTAATGTAATAAGAGACCTAAATACGTCACACAATTACTGTTAACAAGATGGCGTTTCTTAGAAACATATATGGCTTACTTATCTGTTTCTGCTGTATTGGCAAACATATCCATTATGGCTTTTGCACCACGGACTTCAAATTAAATTGCGGTTTTGCACCACGGACTTCGAATTGCGGTAACCACTGCTTAAAATATCCGTTGGCTCAGAAGTTTCTATCTGAATCAGTTTATTGTACAGACAGTAACTCTAAAATTTAGTTAGAAGAGAATTCATGTTTAGTGTAATTAATTGCCATCAAGGGAAGACAATAGGAAAGTGGTGCATAAAAGCTAAAGAAAAAAGAGTTTATTAAATCTTGCTTAAAAAGTCTCCTAAACTAACAAAATATGTTTCGGCACTATTGTTCAATTAATTTACTAGGATACGCAGACTAACGCATTGGAGGAAGCTCTAGAAGTTGATACAATTACCAGTGATGAACTTAAACTCAAAGTGAAATTCTAATTTTTTTAAACAGTGATGAGTAGCATGCGCCCTTCTTCGCCAGGTTGCTGAGAATCTGGAAAAACTATAACATCAACAGTAATCACCTTCCATCAGATCCTGGTTTGTGGCCCGTAGAAGGAGGTCTATGCGATTACTGAGTTTTAAAACGTAAAAGTACCTTATCAACATATTGTACCACTTTTAAACGAGAATAAAGGCCAGGCAGCGGTTTTTAAGATCACAAAAAAAACTTACTAATCTTTACACAAACGGACGCCATTCGTTATTCACAAAAAAGCACAAGTCTAACCAAAACCAACCTTGTATGTCTCTAACTTTACCATCTAAATAAAAAACGAACAGGTTTATGATGAGTAGTAAGTATAGATAAACTAGTAAGAGTAAGTAAAACTTCAATTTCACCAATAGTCTCACAAACAATAATTGTAAATAATTTACAAAGGGTTCAAGCTCTTTGAAATGGTAATTAGCAAAACCTGACGCTCTGCAACGACAAATAGTAATTAAATACGACTGGAATCAACCAAAATCATAATGTTACAATTGGTATTAAATATTACAATAATTTGACATATAGAATGTCATGCAAACATTCCAGCGGATGAACTGACAAAAGAGCGCTTCGACAGCATACAAGCTGATAAAATTGGAAATCAATTGCCGGACGATCAAGGTCAAACTTAATTAAATAACGGCATTGCATCTTGCACACACTGGATGCGTGGTGCAGTAGTTCTCTAGTTGACACCCCAATGTGTTAATAAGCTATTAATTTACTTGTTTCGCGCCCGTGTTTGATACCAAAGGCCTTCGTTAGATCTATTTGTAACTTATTGCTGGAACAACTGTCTTTATTGTCGATGCAAAACCACTGCATTAGACAAATTTAGCATGTACTTACTGCGAGGTTGAAAGCTTCGGCATGTTTTTTTTTAGGGGTGACAAAGATTGTTTCTGCAGTTGGAACTAACGTCAGAATTCCGCGCCTTTAGCACAGAGCTAGGAACGTGCATAATGCAGGTGCCGTGGACTTAGTAACTAAGTAACTAAGAGGATACCGCAGGAAGAGGCCTAATTATCATGTTAATCAGTACGGAAACTTAATAATTGGAAAGTGCCTACAAGAGCTTACAGCAAGACTACATCATGATTACTAATTGATTCGCCATCTACTACAAATTTGATTCTTTTATGCATAAGTATTTAGAAAAGCGCTGTAAGAAGGGCACTGTGCATGTTTCTTACATATCCTTAACGAGTTACAAAGAAATCGTAATACTGATGGCAAAACCACTTCTACAAATCATGCCTAATGAAGTTAAATATTCAAATATTTCTCCATAGTTTTTAATTTTTTACCAGATGGGTACTAAGGTGATCAGTTTGTTAGAACAATCTCCCGAAGCTTGTACTTTTCGTATTTTGAGCTTAAATATTAGCATTTTCAAATTTAAATTCATAAGTTTATTGATATTATCAAACCTTGGTTCTGAACGAACCTTATTTCAGCTTAGCCAGTATATCAATGCTTTGCAGTTCTTGTCTATTCTACGAAATTCAATTCTTTGTACGCTGATATTATAAATTAACGCTTTGTTATCATATGCGATGCGTTGCAGTTTAGCTTATTGGATTCTCAGAATTATTGTTGCTCTAGCAAGCCTAAAACTTCCTCGAGGTCTTGCGAACAGCTGAGTCTGTAATTATGTCAACTTGTTGGAATTTTTCGCACTGTTGCTGGTTTTTCGCTTCACCTCAACAAGGAACTGTTTTAGTCAGGCGCTTGCGTGGCCGCAGTTGGATTTTGAAATCGCGGTTTAAGCAACGAATTAATTGCCCTCTCTGAGCTACAAAGTACGTGTGTCGAGTTCGCGCCCCCACCATTCCGCTTTAGAAGGCTGGGGACACCTGTTGAAAAAATTATATTCCCGCTTCGGCTTTCCGAATTATCTGTGTGCTTTCGTTAATATGTGGGTGCCTTCCGAAGAAATGGAACTGTTTCGTTTTTGTGGCAACCGTTGGGAGTTCGTTGTCATGAGAACATTAGCTCTTGTGATTCAAGTGAAGCAAGCAAGTTAGTGTAGTCGGAGTCTATTACCGTGAGGGTTGCGAAACCCTTAATTATCGATACGGCGGATCATTTAGCGGACTCTGAAGGATACCGACACTAGCTTAAATAAGACGCTATGTTGTATCTCGCACGTTGAGGGTTTCGTCCAGTGTTCCTGTATTAGAAGTTCCGTACGTCTTCACCCGTTCTGGAGATATCGTATTGCCAACCCTGGCTGTGGTAAACATAAACGAGACCTTGTTCCCGCATCCCGCCAACACCTTGTGGTATCCCGGTTGTTCTTCCCTTCAGGCATCTTGGGGCAGTTTTTTTTAAGAGACGGTCGCTTACAATGCCGCCCGTCGAATGCAGTCAACTAATCTCCTTCAGGTACCATACTTATCTATTAAATTTATTGTGTATAGCGTACAGTGAATGTAACAACCCGTCCAAAAGTGTTGAACAATGTTGCGTAATGTTGCATTTATTACATTTACTAGCATTCTGCACCGAAATTGGCACGAAATAGTTCATTTAATGCAATTTGTACAAGTGTGATCTATTTGTGTGTCGAGTTAATTTTGAGGTTAGCTATCAACAAAAAATTCCTAATAAAAAAGGGCACTTATAAAATTTGAAAACCCTACTACTGGCTTACTTGCGTCGCCCTGAGTCGATTGACCAAAATCAGCCAATTCGGCCCACGGGTTCGCTCTCAAAGTGCCGTCAAGAAAGCAAGCAAGCAATGAAAATTATTATGTAGGATTGTTTGCCAAATTTAATGAATTTTCATCATATTTTATTGTTGTTGCTTAACGTAGCGTTGTTGCAGTTTCGTTTTTGAGCCACACTATGTATTTGCAGTCAAGTTTACCGCTTTTAACTAAGTTAAGGTGTTACGCAATTTAATCTAACGCTCACTAACCCACGTCGGTGTTGCTGTCTTTATTCTAAATCTTGTTCAGCGTCACTTACATATTTTATTATTTTAATAGAGTTATTGTTAAGTATTTATGCTTCTCATTGGTTGTTCACGATATTTGCATACGTTATTTGTGTATTTTCTGTTGTAAAAGGAGTTTAGCAGCTGAATCAATGATGTACGTGGATCGTCTACCAAACTCCTCTACCAAGCTAGAAGTAGAAGGGTGAATCACTTACTTCCACATTCAAGAGTGCGTTCACCTGTGTTGCTTCTGTTGTCCCGATTTATTCCGAATGTGGTGGCGCTTCAATTATTGAACATCTTTTACCTCTCGTACCGGAGTACAGCCCTAACTCAAAGGTCGTAAAGAACCCGCCCTCGCGACTGAATTTGAGCTTGAGCAAAACTTTTTGTTACCACCATCGTAACAGAGTTAGGGCTGCGTATTCTAGATATATTTCCCGATTATGTCGTAAGGTGGTTTGTGCGGTAACAAGTTGACCATAATTTTGCGCTATGTTACTACGTAAGGAATTATGCAGAAGGATATTGTTGGACAGATATTAGTAATTGGCGTAAAAATGGATATGGCTAATCTCCTGACAATGCATCAAATATGCTGGGAAAATAAAAAGTATTTCTATAAATCCAGTCGTAGTGGACGCAGTGGGAGTAGTTGAGGTGGCTTGAAGTAGCCTCGTTTTCTGGGCCGGAAAATCTGGTATCAAACCCTAGTAACTCCAACACTGCGATTCTTCAACTGGGCCTTGGCAACCGCGGAATATTAATGCCTAAAACGTCCTCAAAGAGGGGAGGCCGATGCCCTGCAGTGGGGATGATAACAACAAGGCTAACGACAGCAACAAATGCAGTGGAAAATTTTCAAGAGGAATGGACTTGCCCCTTGTCAGTTGAAATAAATGCAAAGTTTGACATTGAAATTGCTGATATACGCAGACTACAACTAGTCAGTGACGAGACTAGCGAGGATGAAGCTATGGTAGTTGAAAGTGGGGGCTTTAAAAATTAAAATTTTATGTCTCTCGTGGATAAATTCAATTCCTGTCCAGCATACTTGAAGCTTCTACAATTTTAGAAAAAAAACTTGAAATTCTAGTAAACTCCAAATCAAATAGTCCAATCCAGCAAGTTTATAAAAGACTCTAACGCGAAGAAGGGCTGCAAATAATTTAAAAAAATTAATCGGAAATGGTTTTCCACAATATAAATATTGCTTACAGAATTTTCTTTACTTTACCGGTCATCAACTACAGTACAGAACGGGCATTTTCTAAAATGGCAAAAGTAAAAAATGAGTTTAAGGCTTTCATGACCGGCAAGAGGTTGAAGCTGCCTTACTCTAATCTCCATTGAAGAAACCTTGATGTAAGTTAATCAGGAAAAAGCATCTTATATTATTTACTTACTTACATTGATACTAGTGGCATTGTTTTAATTAAACATTTTGTATGACTTTTGAAATTAATATAATCAACTTTTTAAAACTATCAGATGTCTTTTTTTGAAGGATTAAAAGCTTTACAATTACTTACCCTCACTCTTTTTAAACAAAATTATCGGTCTCACATAACTCGCTTCGCTCATTTAGTATCTTGTTGCCTCAGACATCTAAATCGGGCATTGAAATCACTAGGAAAAATAAGTGAAAAGTACGTGGAGTTATATAGGATGTTTACTGTTACAATTAGGTCTGAAAAACACACACTGCGCATACATAAAGTCCTCTTGTAATTCCAATGGTCAACACAGCTATGTCATCGTAAACGCGTAAATAATTAAATCTAGAATTGATTATACCGCAACTAACACAATGTTTACTTCGCAAATATTTTAGCATTTAATGCAGATTGTGTGGAAGGTGATCACAATATCATTATTTCAGATGCAGAAACGATGTATGTAAGAAAACAACTACATCGTTGATATATAGAACACCAAATACACACTCCCTTTCGTTTTAGTAAAGCGAGTATGGTATTCCAACCAGAAATTGGAAAGCTATTTAAAATCAGGCCAGCATTGAAAACAGTAAGTCACTTCGTAATTTAATTCATAAAATTACTATTGGATTGTCATTCAGTGACACTTCGATAATAACCTTCAAATTTTACAGATGCATTGAGAAGTTTGGAAGATATATACGTTTTTCAAAATTTTCTATGCTACTATACGGTTTTAAAAACTCAAGTAGTACCTACTTAAATCATGCACAATGTTACAATGCCTTAATAAAACAGTTACATGTACAATTTACAGATGAACTGTCATTACTTGAAAGCTGATTGACATTAGAATATTATTTACTGATTGTATGAAACCAACTTAGACATGACTTACACTTTTCATGGTGTCCTGGATTTTAAGTAACTTTCCAATTTTTGGTTGGAATACTATACTTATACAAACCTGAAAATCCATTTCGTTATCGGTGATTTCAATACAGATGTGATGGAGAACCAGTAACAACGTAGGCTGAATCTAACCAAACGTGTCTAGTACACGATAGTAACTTCCATATTTCTTTAACAGTGTAAGATGGCGACCGAGATACAACCCATACCTTATTTTTATAAGTGAGTTGTTGAGTAAGATTTAAAGTAGTGCATTAATGTAACCGGCAAGATAATTCCTAGCACACAACATAGACCTGTTAACTGCCAACTAATACCAGCAAACCATTAAGATCTGTAAAAAAAAGCTTCAATAAAGCTGACTGGGAAATATTTGCCAGATATGTCACTTTTATAACTGAATTGTATGAACAACCTGCTGCTAAAATGATTTTTAACCTAGACACTATTGCTAAGTTCAATTCACTACATCAAATGCAACGGAAGGGATGGATATATTGCAGTGGTATTAGGCCCTATGGCTCTGCTCTGATTGCATTTCAATATTAAAATTAAATTAAAGCACAGAGTAGGGGTGTCTTATCTAGCCGCAATGGTAAGTTAAATGTCATTCCGTAAATGCATTGAAAAAGAGATGCTTGTGTTAAAAAGAAATGAATTGATTAAGGAACGCAAAGGAGACAACTTGCTTTTCACAGGATTAAGAGTCAAATTTTATATCAATTAATTATTAGGTGAGGCTGCGTGAATAGCCGAACCAAAATAAATAATCACAAAAAGGTTTGCTAAGTGCAAGTGATGAAGCGTAGAGTTCAACTTAACTAGTAAGTAAAATTTGTCACAATTCTAAAAGGGTAGTAGCCAGGAAAGATGAGAACATTGCAAAGAGCAAATAGTGCAGGCGTAAACTAGCAATTGTAAGAAGCAAACATGACTTGATAAAACTGGAGGAAAAGTAGACACAAAATTAGGCCAAGAAACGAGAAAAAAAAGGCAGTTGGAAACCAGGGAACAATTGTGAAGGAAGTGAACGAGAAACTAGTCAATGTAAATACGTGAGTGAACATGAAACGCCCTTAATAAAACGTGGAGTGGCGCAAATACACTGTGAAAATTAATAAAATGTAGACAATAATTTTAGAAATGTAAATTGTTTAGATCTAATTATTTATAAGAATGTTTAATATAATATGTAGGTCATTTGAACTCAGTCAATGTCCTGTTTATAGTTATAAGATTCGTTTTTGTTTAGAAAGGACGAAAACAATTAACAATTGAATAAAATGAATTCTGACATGCAGTTTTTGGGCTCTCATTTCAACCAAGTTTTTACTTATTAAATAATAATTTATACAAATAAAAAATATATCATCGTGTTGAGCACATCGCAGAGTACCAGTGAAAGTGTGGGTAACATTTTCCCAATAAAAACAAATATTTGCTGGAAGAAGCTTCCGAAGTTGCGGTAGCGACCACTTCAAATTTACGAAGACCGATAGCAGCGGAATAAAGGATCCAGAACCAGAGCCGACTACTGGGGCACATCACGTGGAGCTGTAGGACAACGGCCAGCAACAGAAACCCCGGGGACAGCTACTCCAAGAAAATATTCGAGCGAGGCCCGCTTTCCGAAGAATGATCGGTACCATCTGAACATTTTAAGGTACTGTAAAAATCTTATTAAAATTGTGAGGAAGCAGAAATTTGTGTACGAGAGAAACATTACCGTTGTGAATAAGATTCATGCATATCCAAGCCTCCAGCTAACGCATTTTGCCAATTATTCATCCAAGTAGAATTGTGAGGTTAAGGGGGGTTATAACAATTGAAAATCCAAGCCGCGTCTGTGTGACGTAGTAGAACAAATTAATCGCTGAAACACAAGACAATTAGAAGCGCTAAAGCATTAGAATTCAAATAAATACCTGGTAGTTTGTTCATAAATTAAAATTTTTCCAAGTCAAAAACGCTTACTGCAATCTAATCAAACTATTTTGTAATTTTGACAGCCGAACTTACATTGCGACTGCGTATTAAGATTAATTTGGGCACACAGTGGCGTGCCAGCGTAAATTAAAATAATAAATCAGCAGGAACCTAACCTTTTTGAACTGAGTCAAGTGCCTTCCAAGCTAGCGTTTTTAGAAAAATTGCAGATCGATAAAACATAAAAGAGGGCAAAATACTATTTTATTTGAATAAATAAAAATATAACCATCTGATCTTAAACAGTCTAAATCTACAAATCTGTATACATTTTATTATTAAAATTGCGGAGCACATTGCGTTAATTTTAGGGACCCGCAACTAGTAACCTTTGCAAATTAATTAGGCGCCGCACCTAGTAGCCTTTGCAATATATGGATATAAGAGCAGCCAGAACGCATGGAAGCTTATTAAACGTCGTAATAGTGACTCATCTACTTTTTATCTGTACGCCAATGACTGTGTTGGTAAATAGCACTACAGTTGTTAATGAATAGCAAAGTGAACTACCCTCTTAAGAAACCAAAAATTGTTGGGGATAAATAAGGCCAACACAAATAATTTTGCAGATTATTCGATTCAGCCGAATTAAAGAATGCCATCAGAGAATCTAAACTGCGAAAAAGGCTTATTTAGAATTTAAATGACATGAGAATAGAAAAAACAGTAACTTTAGTGAACAAACGAGAGCACTGGCCGTTACATCTCTTTAATAGTGTTGAATCAGGTATCTTTTTGCAATTGTGGATATCACCTTCTTTCAGTCGTTGCCTTGTTCATCGCTTGGATTGTCGTCTATAAATTCGTCCAGTCCGACGCTCACCTTGGTGTTTTCCAACTGATTTTTTTTACGAAAAGAGTTTCTACGCTATGGGGTACCTATCCCAAGTCCAAATCTTTTAATCGTCTGTTGCGACGAGCTGGGATACTGTGAGTTTATGCTAACCTCGATCTACAGAATAGTACCAAAATTAGTGAATGAAATTATATTATACTAGTACCCACTACATTATTATCTGTGGTCAAGGATTTGTCATTTTTATGTGAATATATAAGAAATTAAAATATTATATGTTGTGCTATAGTATTTCTTTATTGTAAAATAAAATGCGAGGCACTAGACCCCACGTAGGAGCTTAACTCAAGACTCGACGGGTCAGAGCCTCTGAGATTTTAGGGTTGTATGAAATAATTAAACTTCCACTATTTATTTTAGGTTTTGTCATCAGGTTAAAACTGCTATTCGGGTATAACAGGGTAAATTTGACGTAATACTACTTTTATAGCGGCGCAAAAAATATTTCTAAATACACTCTACTCCGAGCATCAACGACTGTAATAATGGAAAACGATATAGTACTGTTGGAAGCATGCCAAACTTTTATATTACTAGGTTTGTTTTTAGAAGGGCCATATTACAGGAAACATTTTTCGGAATTCAAATTAAAAATATAAAAGCGTATGACGTACGCAGGGCAGTCCCTTCATTAAAATTTCACGGAAGCGGTGACCATATTTGGGAAAGTAATTTCATCCTTCTATGCGTTCCATTTTTATTATAACAAGCTAAAATAAGGTAAATTGATACGGACAGGACAGATTCGAGGACCTTTCCTGGACTCAGTCTGGCAAGGACTTTTAATTAGGAGACATATTCTAGCGAGCTTGACTTTTGTTCGAAAGGTAGTTACTTTAAACCGTACAACGGCGGGTCTTAACCCAGGTTTGGCAGCCGAGCAGAAATAAAAATTTCGGTCTCGTCTACTAATAATGCTGGTCATATCTCAACGATTATGACTGGTGAGTGTGCTGGCGGTGACTCTTCGTGTCTTATCTACGTTCCTGCGCTTACGCATTTTCGGTCTTGAATGGGCTATAAATGCGAATGAACTACTCTTATGTGGGTCTCTTTATCTAAAAGCCCTACTAGATTGCTAACTTCTGGCAAGTTCTCACCACATCATTTCATATGTTCTAGTTTTCCGAGAATATTACTTAGAATTTCTGGGGCCGAAGTCTGCGAATTCTTGGGATGCTTTTGAAATATTTAGTTGGGATACTTCGCCAGGCTAGCGGTTCGAATACTTCTAGAGGCCACTTTTGTTAGTTTCACTGCCTGGCATATTTGCAGTAATCAAATTCTGAAGCGATGTGGGTTTTTAGTGCTCGCAGTCGACTAAATACAAGCCGTGCGATTATATCACGAAAATTTTAAGCGGTAATCAAAGCACCAACGACTGCTAATGACCCCACGTTTAATCTTGTTACATTTCCGTAGCAAGTCGTAGCCACTGAAGTTAACCTCGGAGTTAACAGAACTATAAACCGGTTAATTTCCACTTCCTAAGTTCAATAATTACAGTACAGATGCCCGCTTGGGCACTGTAATTGGGTACATGCTGCGTGTCGTTATTTGCACTCTGATTTCGCAAACGCGTTAACACGACCATTAATCAACGCCGCCGACGTTTGCATGCAAACTCCAAAGGAGAAAGAAATGTAAACTATGGATGAATACTAGAAACATCTGCCCTGACCACATGATATTTTATAGCTACCGAATCACATAAAAACATATATTTCTATGTGTGGATAGTTATAGATTCTATGTGTGCATTTACCCAATTTTTAGTTGCATAAATTCTTTAAAATGAATAACACTTTTTTTAAATCGTTATTCAAATACCGACAAACCTTAGGCTTTCATTTCGGCCTACTATTTCTGAATAGGCACTCATACTGTGTTTTATTTCGAATACGAAGTTTTTTCTTTCTATCCAAAAGACGTATAATAATTTTTGTTCATTGTCAAATTATCTCAAGAATTGAGACTCCAAGCCCATGACCAGCATTGACGAAACCTTGCGCTAGTCAGGGTCTTGCATAATTCGAATAAAGTTTACAAAGCGCGGTACGTTGCTACAAATATTAATAACAAGTAAATTAGAAATATTAGCAGTGGAAGTACGCATTGGAAAAAGAGCAAAGGCTTGGACAGTAATTGCGTATGAACCAAATGACGATGTAGCAGAGGCAATAAAAGAAAATTAGAAGTTACAAAAAAAAAGAAGAACAACATCTTCATCCTGGGAGATCTGAATGGAAGAGTTGACAACAACAGAGCGTAATAGAAATATATTTAGGGAAACAGGGAGACATAGACCAGAACAATAACGGAGCAAGGGTAATGTAGGTACCTCTGAATAGAAAACCAGCTGATAAATAAGTAGAGGTGAAAGATCAATCATATACTATTTTCGACTGAATAACGAGTTACTGGATGAAAATAAACCACATTAAAGTTAGAAGGGAACCAGAGATAGGCAGCGACTGCTTCTTCGTACAAATGACATTGGCCGATAATGTAGAAACGAGATTGGATAAAAAGAGGAATAACTAAAATCAAAGAAAAATAAATGAAAGTCACAAGTTAAAGAATGAGAATACAACCAGAATATACCAAGACATTTTAAAGCATAAATTAGTAACCGAAGACAATACACTAAATATTGAAGAGGATGCATATATTCTTTATTTTTTTCTTGGTATTCGGTTCTCTTAATTTTCAGTTGTTCTACATTAATTTGGTGAAGGTTAACGTCGATTAGGCTACTTCGTTCTTGGTCTACGTTTATGTATATCTTTCATTATATTATTCATCATGGCCATATATGGAACACGAACAGCATAGATGCTTGCCTTACTGTTCGTCTCTTTGGCATAAGGAACAACAACAACCTTCTTTTGCCGACTTGAAGACTGTTTCTTCTTGGAAGGGCGTTGGTCAAATAAAATGAGTTGAGTTAAACTTGAACGCTTACATTTATTCGAAGTTTGAATTATATCATAAAAAATTGGCGACTAAACATCATGGGTGGCAGACCCGAGAATTCTGGCCAAACAAGCCATACAATAACAGTACTTTTTGCGTTTTCAAACTATTTCTACTTGTCTTCGGGTTTGCGAGTTTGTGACTAAAAGGTCACCTTACCGTATCGTTTTTGGTTGGTGCGACAACAATGAAATAACAAGATCGTCATGCATATAACGGTACTAGAACTGTTATGAACATTGTTTTGTATTTAGCTACTATAGTGTTATGGTTATGTATATTATTTAAATAAAGTACCTTATAAATCTCATTTGGGCATAATAAATGACTCTTATCTCATTTGGGTCGGGGGTCTCTACATCGTAGCAAGTCTGATTTTAACTTGTATAAATTATAAGAAATGCATTTGCTATCAAATCAATTATCGTGATAATATTTTTAATCATTTAAAAGTAAACACTTTGTGTAATGGTGATTTAACTAATGGTATAGCTACCATACAGGATATTATTTAACTAAAAGGAAAATCAATTCAAATATGGCGATCCAACCTCAAAATCCGCAAAAGTAAGTTCCTTATCTGTGATTACATAATTACAGCGTTGCCTAGGTGATAACAATTGCCGTAAGTAAATAGACGCCACAAACAAAACACACTCAGAGGACGCTTTTACCGGAAGTGCTAATGAAACCCACGCCACCACGAAATTCACTAAATTCAATCTTTTAGGGTGACGTCTTCTGACCTTTTTGTTGCTTTTGGAATTGAAATTAGAGCTTACTTTGAGTTCCTAGTAAGGCCCACGATGCTTGGCCCTCTCTTTCTCCGTTGGCCTGCCGTTCCAACCCGCTCCAGAACGACTCCTATAGCTCGACCACTACGACACAAAGCTGCTTCCAGCTCACGCCGCTGCCCAGACCTAGGGTTGTACGTTTTTTTATGAAGGTCACTGCCTATCTCCAACTTCCAGGGGCTTGAACTTATCTGCTAGGACCTCCAAAACAGCCACCGAAATACTAGCTACCAGTCAACACACTAATCAAACACTTCTTTAAACTTCTGCAGAAGTGCTACGAATCAATTAACAATTATTTATTGGGGAAGCCAAATTAAAACCTCCTTAGGGTTTGGCTTCCTTTTACCAATGGTTTATGTTCGATCTTACATCGTTTTACATTGTTTCCAAGCCTACTCTGCTTACATTTTGTTCAAAACAAGGCTAACACTATTTTTAATACGTTTTTACAAATTATTATCAAAGCCAATTCTATTTCATGCTATTTACAAAAATTATTCTAGCACATTTTTGGATTAATTTATAAAACAGTATCTGATATGCTCAAAATGTCATTAATTGCTATTATAATCATAACGGCTTAAAATGTGTTCGTAGCATAAGATACAGTAATCACCCTTACTATTTAGGCAAACAATATTTGTCATATTCAACGGTATTTCTATTTTTAT